>PVIH01003965.1:0-35429 GCA_004025045.1 Sigmodon hispidus | reverse complement strand
TTTTCCTTGGATTATTTCAACTTTTTCTCTCATAGTCTTTATGTTTTTCTAACAGATTCATGGGGGGTTGTTGTTGAACTTTTGTTTATTTTTATGATGCCAGAAGTATAACCTGAGCGCTTTACATTAATATACATTTTTTGTCTTAATTTCATTTTTTTAAATAATCTGGGAACTCAGCAGTTCTGTGAGAGTCACAGAATCTAGTTTGATATCAGTTGGTTAAATGAAGTTTCCAACATGATCTCTTCAATGACTCCACTGGAAAAAGGCCTCAGTCCCAATTAGTACATTGTTTCTGACGTCTTTATAACTTATTGTTAAGCCATCTTATTGAGCTCATTGACTTTCCCATAATCTTGTTACGTTCACAGGAGCTGAGCTGAATGACCAACTCTTGGGCAGTCAGCTTTTGGCCTGCACTCTCTCTTATAACACTATCTGTGAGGAGGCAACCTCGGACCTGATGGTGAAGCCTGATGGACCTTATGATTTCTATCAGCATCCCAACGTGGCAGAGGCACAGCAGTGCCAGCCAGTGCTCCAGGAGCTTTCAGAAGCTGTCAGTCAGTTGCTGGACGACTGGCCAGAGCACCCCGTACTTAAACAGGTAGTGCAGCCAGCTGGAAAGGAGTGAATTGCCCCGAGGGTGTGGCCTCACACCGTCTCCAGGGATGTTGACTTACACATTTGTTCACGGAAACAAAGACTTACCTTTCACCCAGAAAGATGCTTCTCGAATAATTGCAACATGAACATGCTATTTTTAGCAAATTTTATAATTCTTAATATAGGGAATAATAAAGTCAGAATCAGTCTTATTTCCAGAATAATGCCGCTTATAAAAGATTTTCTTCAGTCCAGTTTCACAGCCTTAAAAGTTTTCTTCCACTGTTTTTTTTTTATTGGTAGTTGTGAAATACAATAGACTAAAACTTCCTGTCTGGACTTTTCTCTGCCAGTCACTGGTAATTCTCTGAGATACCTACATCTTTGTCTTTTTTTTTTTAAGCTTCTGGTTGTAATGGACAGAATTCGTGGTTTCCCACTTTCCAGTCCCATCTCAAAGTTCCTGAATGGTTTAGAGATCCTCCTGGCAAAGGCACAAGTAAGATGATTTCTTTTCCGTGTTTTAGTTTTTGATATTTTGACAAGATTTCTCTTTTGACACCCATGTTGAAAGAGAGAGGCACAGTTTGGTTAGAGAAATTTGGTCTTTATGAGTTGGGGTGAGGTTGGTACCAGTGAGTAGCTGTTTGAAGGCTGGGGCTAGGGCCTGTGGTCATTCCCCATCCCCACACAGCTTCCACATTCAGGTGAATTTGTTCAAGGATAAAGGCAGAGGCAGGAGGATCTGTGTGAGTTTGAGGCCATCCTGGTCTACGGAGTGAATTCCAGGACAGCCAGGACTGTTACAAGACAACAAACAAAAAGGCTGGAATATGGGACTCAGCCCTCAGATATTCCAGACAGTTGCACACAGTCACAGACTGCTCTTCTGTCTGCCTCTGCCTGACTCTATGGTATTGTACCCATAACTGTGTGCGGCACAGTAACGAATTGTGTCACAGTGTGAATTGTACTTGTGATTGGTGAGTTAGTTGCTCAGGAGTTATGGAGTGGGAGGAAGGAACTAAGAGGTTGAATACTGCCAGTAAAAGGCCTGTGTTTCTTTAGGATTGGGAAGAGAATGCTAGTCGAGCATTGTCTCTCCGGAAACATCTTGATTTAGTCACTCAGATGATCATCCGGTGGCGGAGACTGGAGCTGAAGTAAGTGCCTCTGGCTGCCTACCCCAGAGGGTTTGTGTGTAACATAGCAGTTATAGATGCACTTTAATCAGAGGCAGTAAAGTGAACTTTTCTGAAATGGCCATTTGTAAAAATGGTGACTATTTTCTGGTTGTGGTGGTGTACATCTTTATTTCCAGCAGAGAGAAGAGGTGGGGTGACATCCTCACTATGCAGTCCTGGCTGACTTTAATCTCACAGTGATCATGAAGTAATGAATTTGTGACTTCAAATGCATTTACCTAATTCTCTCTTCTCTATTGTCTTTTCCCTACACTCCCTGCTGGTCAGCTGCTGGTCAATGAGTTTAGATAACACCATGAGGCGCCATACTGAGAAATCCACCAAGCACTGGTTTTCCATTTATCAGATGCTGGAGAAGCACATGCAGGAACGCACAGAGGAACAGGAAGGTAAGGCAGGTGACTTTTGTGGGCTCTAGGGAACCAGTCATCATAAAGTTAAGCCATTCTCTGTGTCCAGGAACTAGCTCAGTGTAAGTAGTAGTGAGCATGCTTGAATTGATGGTACTTTATACTGCTTTATAATCTGCTGTGAGTGCATTTAATACATAACTTACATACAGGTTTTATGTGGAAGTCAGTCACTGTTACCATAATCTTTGCTTTAGTTTGATAAGGTACCTACCTCATGGCTCTCTCCTTTGATTCTTGGTACACTGCATGCATTTGGGGATGGGAAGAGAGGCTAAAGGCTCATGTGTGTTTTGCTCTTTGACTCTGAAGGTGATAAGCAGATGACCCTAGTGTTGCTGGTCAGTACATTACAAGCATTTATTGAAGGATCTTCCCTGGGAGAGTTCCATGTGCGACTCCAAATGTTACTGGTCTTCCATTGTCATGTCTTACTGATGCCACAAATTGAAGGGAAAGGTGAGAAAGTTTTTCCTCATTTACCATGCAGTGTTTGTTTATTCTGAGACATGGTCTCATTATGAAGCTGTGGCTTGCCTGGAGCTTGCTGCATAATAAACCCCATGTAAAAACTGTTGATGTTAGTTACTAACTAACTGAGCAGGTTTGGAATTAAGTTGTCACTATAAATTGAGTATAGATGGTATGTGAATGAAAATTGAGGCTGACATTTTAATGTGCCATTTTGTAATATAAATATAGTGCCTATTTTATGAGTTCTAAACTGAAAAGAATTTGAAGGATTGGTTTAAAGAGCTTTTTCAATATATCATCTGTGAAAAAAGAAAAATGGCAATAAATCTGCTACTAGTTGAAATGAAAATACAGCAGCTTGTGACAGCCTGCATTTTTGAGGAGTGTTAAGTTCAGTCAAGCTTTTAGCAAACCTGACTGGAATGTGCTGTGATTTTAAGTCATGAGTAACAAGGAAGGCTCAGGCTGGCACCAGAAGCAATTCAGTGAGTGTGGTATGTTTGTTTCCTTTTCATTTTCTCCAGATTCACTCTGCAGTGTTCTGTGGAATTTGTACCATTTTTACAAGCAGTTTCTTGACCCAGTACAAGCTAAAATTGTGGAACTTCGCTCCCCCATCGAAAAAGAACTTAAAGTAAGATGAATAGCTGTCATAATTACCCTTGAAAGGACAAAATCAGCCCATTTCTTTTCTTTAGTTCTGTTCTTGGATGCTTATAAGAGTAAGGTGGGGGAGGCTGTAGAAGTGTATTGGAGAGCCACCACAGGAACGTCTGTGGACTCCACTGTTCTTTCCTGTGGATGCTCTCTACCCCAAGAGTGAGCCATGTTACTTGGGATTTATGCCATGAAGTGCCTTAGGGCAAGGAGAGTCCTGGTTTTAATACTTAAGTGGGAAGTAGGTTGAAGAACCAGTGCTGATATGAGGAGCATGACTAACTTGATTATTTTTAAGCTGAAGTGCCTATCAAGTGGGGTGTTGGTAGTAGCATCCCCATTGATCATCTGTTTTTTTATTATTATTGATTTGAGGCAAATACATGGTTTCCCAAGTCTTGTACATATTCCCTTATACAGGTTCTATGTTTGGGATGGCATGGCCTCTGGCCTTTGACAAGTACATAATGTAGGGAGAAAAGAAGATAGAGGCTTTATAAAGCCATTTCCTGAACTTCCTTTTTCCTTCAGGAATTTGTGAAGATATCGAAGTGGAATGATGTCAGCTTCTGGTCCATTAAACAGTCTGTGGAAAAGACACATAGGTAATCTATCTATCTTCTAAACTCACAAGTGATTCTGTATGGTTGGCTGCAAGTCTAGTGTTTCCTTGACCTTTCGACCTGATCGATACTACCCTCATGCTACCATGAACAAAATCTACATGCAGGAAAAATGTATGCCTTGGGCAGAGCAGTCTGTGTGCCCACGGGGCTGATCTTCCACCACCCACTAGCAGTTTATCTTGAGCAAAGCAACCAGTTTGGCTAGTTTCAGTGTCCTCTTGTACAAAAGGTGGAGTAACAGTATTTGGCATATTTTTTCTTCTAAAAATCTGAAATGATTACAGATACCTAAGGAGATTAGTATAGCTAGAAAACATAAAAGCGTGTGTGTATGTATTGTATGTGTGTACACATGGTAATTCTTTCAAATTTTCTTAAAATGTTTTTAACCTTACATCTGTTATTACATGAGATCAGGACCCTCTTTAAATTCATGAAGAAATTTGAAGCTGTCCTGAATGAACCCTGTCGGTCATGTCTGGTGGAGAGCAACAAGGAAGACTATCCTGACTGTTTGCCAAAGCCAACAGAGGAAACTGCAGTTGAGGCATCACCCATCCAGTGTCTGCACAGGGCACTGAGGGAGACCCTGTTAGCCCAGCCAACAGCATGGCAGGTACTAGTTTGTGGGATGCTTCATATTTAATCCCAAGGCAGTTAAGCAAGATCCTGTTTAGGGAACTAGACAAGGAGTGTCTTTGGATCTATATAGCATTTGATTATTTGCCTGGCTATGCTATGGAATAGGGCAGAAACCATGATCTTGGGCCAGTTAGTTGATTCCACAAGTGAAATCCTGATGACCTGGTGATCTCTGGAACCCGCATAAAGGTTAGGAGAGAATCTATTCCAAAAGTTTCCTCTGGCACCCACAAAAACTCTGTGACCTGATGGCATCTCTACACATCCATCTATAGACAGTAAGAAGTGCTGGTGGAGCAGTGCTGCTTAGTGCCTGCTCAGTTCAGGATGCATATTCAGCACCATGTGTGAGATGCTGTGCAAAAGGTCTGCAAATGTCTGTGACAGACCTCTGAAGGGGATGCTGTCAGGTGCTTCTCCTTTGGGTGTGAGGAGCATTCCTCCATAGAGTGCTCATTTTGAATCTTACTGAGCTTCACAGAGTCAATAATTAGGTCTCTGAGCTATTTTAGAATCATTCAAAAAGCATAGTAACAATTGCTTACATCTCCATGTGCTGGCAAATTTCAATGGACTATTTATCTACTTATTGCTGCTGCACTCTGATCAAAATTTTTGATCTGCTAAAGATGACAGCATAGACTTTTCAGGCTTGGGGGTGCTGGTGATGAAAATATGCTACAGTGGATGAAGTTCCTTTAATTGATACTGGACCTCAAGACCGGTGAACTGTCTTTGATACCAGGAGCATAGGGATAAACAGTAGTGCAAGCAGGGTGTGGTGAGCCCATCTGCCTTGGTTTGTGCCTGAACACACTAGGTTAGTACCATGATGACTTCAGTCCTACTGTTAGTTCTACTTTGGTAGGTTAAAACCTCATGACCTGTTGGTCAGTCACATACAAAAATGTAATTCAGGTTTCTAAACATCCGTATATATATGCCTATGTCTATCCCTGAGATGATGATTTTGAGTAAGGAGGGGGAAGATGTTGACTTATGTTTAGTACCCATCAAGTTAAAACTTACTGTAGCCGGGCAGTGGTGGTGCACACCCTTAGACCCAGCAAAGGCAGGTGGATCTCGATGAGATTGGGGCCGGCCTGCTCTACAAAGTGAGTTCCAGAACAGTGAGGGCTCTTCAGAAAAAAAGGTGGGGAAGAGGAAACAATTGTTACTCTGGTTCTTAGTAGTGAAACTAACCTGTACTGTGTGAAAGGCTTCAGTTACAGAGCAGTGTCAGGATGCTGGTCCCCTGTCTGTGGAGGGAGAGTTGCAACGTCGCTTGCCAAGACTCTCGAGACGAATGAGGAAAATGTGCCTGATGTTTATGAAGGAGAGCCCCCTGCCTTGCCTAGTGGAAAGCCTTGACCAGTTTACTGGTGAGTGTCCACAGCCAGGCCAAAAGTAACACTGGCTTTGGCATCCATTGCCAACGATGGCTAAGAATGTGGGACCTGTGTCATTTTTGACATCTTGTACATCATTTAAACAAGTGTGCTGAAAATCAAAGTTCCAAGGCTAATTAATGTAGAGGACCTTAATTTCTTCCCTCTGTCCTCAGATGTAAACTAGAAATTGTAAGCTGCCTTTGATCTTAGTTGGTTTTGTGTATTGTCCAGGTTGGTCTTAAACTCCAGGATTCTAATGACGTCCTGCTTCAGCATCTACATGGCAGTTTTAGGGGATTCAATACCTTTCTCTGACCTACAGGCATCAGCTATGCAGAACATAAATGCTGGCAAACACTTAACACATAGCATCAAAAAGATAATCCATCCCCCCCACCCCTCTGACAGAGAGCCTTGCAGGCTGGCAGACCTCAAACTCAGAGAGCCGCCTGCTTCTACCTCTGGAGTACTGAGATTCAAAGTGTTCTCCATCACCACCTGATGACAAATCTTTTAAAAACTAAAGTTAGTCATGTGGGAGTCAGGTATGGTGAGTCACATTAAAGAATCAAAACCAAGAGGACGTTTGAGTTCAAGGGCAGCTGCACAGTGAGATCCTGTCTCACCAAAAAAAAAAAAAAAAAAAAAAAAAAGGCTAGTAAAGTAGGGCTATGGGCCTGGAGAGACGGCTCAGCAGTTAGGAGCAGGGAATGCTTCTTCAGGGCTCAGTTCCTAGCACCCACATGGCAGTTCTCAGCTGTCTAACTTCATTTCAAGGGAATATGACACCCTCATAGACATGCATGCAGGTAAAACTCCAATGCACGGAAAGTAAAAATAAATTATTGAAAAATCATTTAGCTTGGTGTGGTGGCACACTCAGAAGGCAGAGACAAATGGATCTCTGAGTTTGAGGCCAACATGGTCTACAGAGTGACTTTCAGGACAGCCAGGGCTATTACTCGGAGAAAGAAGCTTTCTCAAAAGCAAAACAAAAAACAAGCAAAAGACTAAATGAATTAGAGCTACAGTTAAGTGCTTCTGAAGTTGTATGGCTGAAGAGCTTATTATACTAGCTGTAGGGAAGGAATGAAATACAACTGTCTAAATTCCCCTTAGGTGATTAAAATTGTTGGTATGCAATAGGTTTTGGAGGGTATTTTAAAAAAGATAATGAAGCTAAAAGATATTACTTTCCCATGTTTATGAACTTTTACAGGTGTAGTGCAAACAATTCATTGAACATTTGCCAAATACTAGGGATTGTTAAGAGTGCAAATGACTTATTATCCCCAGGAGGTCTTAGCCATAGAGCAAATGTGCACAGCTCAGTAAGGCCTTGGGGTTTTATGTTTTCCCTACAGGTGAAGTAATCTCCTCTGTAAGTGAGCTGCAGAGCTTAAATGTGGATCCCTCCACTGAGAAACAAAAGCAGCTGTCAGAAGCCAAGCACATTCTCATGCAGAAGCATCGAGCCTTATCGGAGCTCTTTAAACACCTTTCAAAAATTGGTAAGGGTAGCTTCTGAAACACTAGGAAGTATAATTAGTCTTTATTTTCAAATTTTAGTATGTGCATGTGCACATGTGATGTGGGAGGATGCTTATGGAGACCAGAAGAGAGACTCTCTCTTCCTCTGGAGTTGGAGTTACAGCCACTTGTGAGCTACTTAACACAGGTTGTAGGAACTGAACTCAGGGTCATCAGGAAAAGCAGCAAGCGTTCTCAACCTTGTAATTAGTCTGGGGATAGTGGTGACATGGGAGGAAATTCCTGAAACAGTTTAAAACAAAGTACTAGACAAAGTTGTGTGATGTCATTCTAAGAGTTCCAGGCGCACCAAGAATAATGCTACAGTGCAGTACTGGTTCCCACAGGTTTTTAGGCTTTGTGGTGAGGTATCTCAGAAGTGATACTGCCTGTTTTCACCAGTATTTTCTACTCTCCTATCTTAGGTAGAGAACAGTGCTTTTCAGCGCATCTGAGTCATTGGGGACCATGTTATAAAATAAGGGGCTGTTCTTGTGTTAGTTGGTGTGTTTCTTTATTGCCACATAGTCCAAGCTGGCCATATACTCGTGGCTCTTCTTCCTTGACACCCCAGGCTGAGGTTATGGCTGTGGACTATATTGCCCCTGGCTAACTAAGCCGTATTTCTGGCAAGTTTCTGGTGATAGACGTTACAAACTTAAGTTTCACTAGGAGTGTTAGAGGACATCGCCTTTTCTCAGAGTTACTTTGCTTTAATGAGTGCTGTTGATTTCCTAGGTCTGTCATATCGAAAAGGTCTTGCCTGGGCCCGTTCAAAAAGTCCTCAAGAGTTGCTTCACCTTCACCCATTAGATCTCAAGAGCGCATTGTCTATAGTCAGCAGCACTCGGGAGGCCGATTCTAGGTTGGTTTGTTTTTAAATTGTACATTGAGGAAGTCACTAAACTTGCAAGAGAGTTAAAGATTACAAAGGATCTGCCTGTAACACATTAAGCGCTCACTTTCTTGTGCCTTTCCTTGTGTTTGCCGCCCTGCTCTGTTGGTGTGTGGTGCTGAGTATGTGCTTCACTGCTGACCTCAGTCTCACCCCTGTCCTCTTGCTCCGCTTCGTTGGCTTCCCTAAGGTCTCCTTACTTGACTTGAATTTATAACTGGGAATCTCTTAGTGGCCATAATTTGTGCTATCTCTTGTGTGTATGCATTCTAAAGTACTCAATTTGAGAACCAGTCACCTCAAGACCGAGCTGCCTATGTTGTTATCTGCCTAGAGGGCCCTAAGTGATCTGCATGTGTTTAAATGCTCAGTGTCTTTGTGGGACTTTAGACTTGCGTTAGAACAGTATTGTAAAGGGGGAAGTTGTGTATCAGCCTTGTAGAGCTAACAGTTTTTCAAGATGATCTGCCAGATCTGCTTGCTTTCTCCTCTGCTCCCATGTGGTGTGACTGAGCTGTCCCTCTTTCTTGACAGGAGACATGTTACCAGTTTAGTTTATTCTTTATACCTGTGTGGCCCCTGCTAAGCTGGTCCTGCCTTGTTAGCATTTTGTGCATGTCTGTCGATGGTTTTTCATTCACAACAGGGATTATAAGGCATGCCATCCATCATCAAGTTGTTTCTTGTTTGCTGGTGGTGCTTCCAGTGCTAAGCATCCTCCTCAGACACATGGATTTCAGCTGTTGACTCTGGGTTACACCTTAAATATATGGAGATAAAGTCCTGAGTCCTTGGGATCTTCCGTGGGCGGTTGTTGTGGCTTTAATACAATAAGTTGCTTGATTTCTTTTCTAGGCTCCTCACAGAAATTTCATCTTTGTGGGAAGGGTGCCAGAAGTATTTTTATCGCTGTCTTGCACGGCACACCAGGCTAACTGCAGCCCTAGCAACTCCTGTCAAGGTAGACTGAGGTGGACTGGGGAAAGCATCTGCTGTGTTCATCCATGTCACCATCTTTATCAGGCAATAATAGGCTTGTTAAATTTAAGTCAGTGTAACTTAGTGTCAGTCCTAGAACATCTGAGAGTAAGTTCCATTGCATTTGCCAAGAGGGCCAGCTTTGCTCTTGTTAGTTGAGAACAGACCATGTCTGTCCAATTTTTTGGTGTTATACCTCATCCCTCCTCATGGATGTCAGTGGTCTCTAGAAGCGGACTGAAAGCCACTGCTGGAAGACATAATGCACTGCTGCTCACACCCGCTGTGTATGCATAAGTTCACCCGAGTTTCAAGGAATAGCTTTTGGGGGCTCAGAGGTTAAGAGCACTTGCTGCTCTTGCAGAGACCCAGGTTCAGTTCTCAGCATTCACAGAGTGTCTCATTACTGTCTGTAACTCCAGTTCCAAGGTATCGGTGTTCTTCAGACAGGTACATGACATAGTTTTCTCGTGCATGTGTGGGGAGGGGAGGGGTTATCAACAACACCTTCATGCTTTTTCTTTTCCTTCTGCCAGGAGATAGGCATGGGGAATGTTGACAGATGTAAAGGGTTCTCAGCACACTTGATGAAGCTGCTCATCCGACAGCGTCGCTCCCTGACCACACTGACTGAGCAGTGGATCATCCTCAGGTATGTTCTGGCAAGAAGGATTACAGCAAATTAGGGAGACCTTGCAGGTCAGCTCAGAGTGGCTTCACATGGTGAGAAGGGGATGCCCTCTACTCTCTAAAGTGGGTTTGAGCTCAGAGACCTAGATGGAGTTACTTTTGTCCCTGCTGCTTCGTTTGATGCCAGGCCATGGCACTAACCATGGTCAGTGGAGTGAGTTCAGGACCAGCCAGGAGAGTGAAAAAGGTTGTGAGAGGTTTCCCCAGGTGGGAATTGGTTCCTCAGTCGAAACAGTTAGAAGATGAGGATGTTAGAAGGCTGTCGGCATCTGTTGGATGGATTCTTGGCAGAGAGACAGTACTCCTAAACTGTGTTCAGTTTGGCTTCTGTTCTTGCTCGGTTCATTGGGGCTGACAGTACATTTACAAGGTAGGAAGAGCTGAAGTCAGTGCTGGGTGAGGACTTAGCTCCCTAGCACATAAGGGTCAGCTGATGGTGCCTTTCCTGAAAGACTGAAGGATAAATAGACTTTTTGTCTGTTTTCTCATACATACCTAGATGACACGACACCCCCCCTGTGTGTGTGTGTGTGTGTGTGTGTGTGTGTGTGTGTGTGTGTGTGTGTCTGTCTGTCTGTCTGTCTGTCTGTCACACTTGTTCAGAAGCTTGCAGGCGAATTTACTCTTTACGACAACCTGGTGGCATAGCTGAAGATGCCCTTGTCCTCTCCCCCCTTTTCTGCCCAGGAACCTCCTCAGCTGTGTGCAGGAGATCCATGGCAGGCTCACAGGGCCCCCTCTCTACCCTGTGGCCTTCCCACCTCAGGACACTGTGCAGCAGTGGACAGAACGACTCCAGCACCTGGCCATGCAGAGCCAGATCCTGTTGGAGCAGCTGTTCTGGCTCTTCCAGTGCTGCCCCAGTACAGGGCCGAGGGACGGCCACAGTGATGCTCCTGGGCAGGAGCGGCCTTCTGCCCCTCACCTGGAAAGGACGAACCCCAAGGGACCAATATCTGGAACAGTGCCGGACTTACTGCTCTCTGATCTAAGCTACCCATCCCCAGTACCTAGAAGTCAGCTGCCGTCTGGTTGCCAGATGCGGAGACAAGATCAGCTTTGGCAGCAGTCAACCGCAAGGCTGACAGAGCTGCTGAAAAGCATCAAAATTATGAAAGCTGGTGTTGACAAAATTAGACAGCAGTCTTGTGAGACCCTCTTTCATACATGGTAAGTGTGTCTTGCTTATAGACTTGAGTCTTAGACTAAAATCATGAAAAGAATTATGCTTGAGTCCTGTTCCTCAGCAACCTGCATGGCCCTTTGTGACGTCTAACTGTGAACTTTGAGATACAGCGTGTTTGCTGTGGTTAGAGGGAGAGGGGAGCAGGTGTTGGTTGTAGCTCCTTTCAACCTTGTGATATTTCTCTTGCAGGGAAGATTTTGAAGTTTGTTCTTCTGGGCTGAATTGCCTGTCCCAAGTGTCAGCTCATTTGCAAGGCCTGGAGTCATTGTTCGTTCTTCCTGGGATAGAAGTTGAGCAAACAGACTCACAAATGGCATTAGTTGAAAGCCTGGGATATCTAAGAGGAGAAATCAGTAAAGCCATAGATGACTTCACTGCCTGGAAAGCACGTCTGTTCACTTCACACAAACAAGGAGGTAAGAACTTAGAAGTGAGGTATAACCAGAAGTTTCTGTCCCATCCGAGCCCCTGACCAGCAGTCCCAAATAGTCACATAAAAGATTATATTAATTACACATTGTTAGGTCTGTGGCTCAGGCTTATTATTTGCTAGCTAACCCATGATTCTATTTATGTTCAGCCACGTGGCTTGCTACCTTTTTGCTCAGTATAGTGTTCTCATCCCACTTCCCCTGCATCTTACTCTCTCAGTCTTCCACTTCCCACAATTCTCCTAATCTGTTGTCCCGCCTCTACTTCCTGTCTAGCTATTTGACCAATCAGTATTTTAATAACAAAAATTTACAGTGTACAAAAGCATGGTCCCACAGCAGTGAGATGATAGGAAATTACGTTCATATTTTTACTGATGCTGTGTTCTGTCTTAGTATAGGTTTGTGCCTGACAGGAGACAGGCTTGCTGGGTTGGATAGCTTTTATTTAATTTTTTGTTTTTTTATGTAACATTGATATAAAATGATGGGTTTCATAGTTTATCAGGCAGAGAGTCTGTCTTTTTTGCCCTTGGATCCATCACAACTTCACATAGTGATTAGCAAATAATGAAGCACTTAGCCATTTAACAATGACTATTGCTTGGGATTCAGCTTTGATGTGTACCTTGGTGCTTACTAGGAGAACACATGTTGGAGGAGAGCTTTGTTGAAGACTTTTCAGAGCAAATAGAAGCTGCCATCCGGGTCATCCTCTGTACCATCCAGAGCTTAACAGAGAGGAACAGTAAGGAAGCAGAAGACCACAGCACTGCTGAAAAGAGACCGCAGCGAGAGAGCGGTATGCTTGAAGCTGTGTGCGTGTGTGCATGAAAATTAACTCTGGAGCTGATCTTTTTTTTTTTTTTTTTTTTTTTTAATGTTTGTGTCTTTGGCTAACTAAAGACAAATGTTAGACAGACTTTCATGAGTAGAGGTATGAAAAATTTTGTTTTTCTGCTTGTATTGTTAGAAATGAAAGAAGAGGCAGGCTTTGAGGGACTGCAGCCAGGACATCTAACCAAGCTTTTGGAGGATGACTTCTGGGCCAGTGTGAGCACTTTACATGTCCAGAAAATCATTTCTTGTGTCTCAGAGCTGTTGGAGAGGTTAAAGTCATACAATGAGGATGGCAACGCAACCAAGCATAAGGTAACCAGCTGTTCTTGGTTACTAAGTGCTCCTCAGAGGAGATGAGGAACGTGACCTGTAACTCCAAGGGCAAGTGCTCTTAGCCCATCCCGGTGCCTAGCTCACTGAGGATTTGGTCATCAGAATACTAATTGTGTCACATCCCCTTTCATGCTCCCAGGCATAAGCTATATTAGTAAGAAGCAACTTATTTTGTAGGACATTGTTATTCTGTTTCATTACATCTAGTTCCAACTCTGATGTATTAGTAAAATTTATTGATAAATCATTTTTTAAAAAAAAATAAAATGGTGGGCTGAAGAGATGGTTAAGAGGTTAAGAATGTGAACAGGTGAGTTTGACTCCCAGCACTTGGGAAGCTGAGTGAAGCAAAAGAATCACCATGAATATTAAGGTTAGCCAGGGCTACTTAGTGAGTTCTAGGACAGCCTGGGCTACAGTGTGATAAGATCCTATCTCAAAAGTAATAGAAATAGCAATAATAATAATGACAATACTTGATGCTGTTAATTAACTAGCTGAGAATGTACAGTGAATGTTTATGAATGTGTATAAGGAAAAAGTCTGTGAGCTTGGAGATGAGGTTAAAACACATGAAACCTACCATGAATGACTTTCAGGACATTCCTAGCTCGTGTGGCACACTGTCTAGTTCTAGAACATCTCATCCCTCCAGTGCCTTTTCAGCAATGTAATTGGGCATGTGTTTGTCTCGTCTCAGGTCTTCAGCCAGTCCTGCCGCCTATTAGTGCGCCTGGTACCCATGCTCTGCAGCTTCTCAGATCTTATCCTCTTCTTCCTGACCCTATCCCTGGCAACTCACCGGAGCACTGCCAAACTGCTCTCTGTGCTTGCCCAGACCTTCACAGAGCTTGCCCAGAAGGTAAGGACTGTCAATGTGGAATATCATGGAATACACAGGCATTTTACATCTTTGCAGGCCTTACTGGGCATTTTATGGTAGACTGTCAGAAATGCCAGGAGGTAATCTACCTCCTTGAGGTTTAGGGCTTTGTCTAAAAACTGACTGCTAAGCAGGTTTCCAGTAAGGTATTAAATGCAAATCCTTTTGACCAAAGGAGCTATCTATCTAAAGGCTGTCACATTCTCTTACATCAGCCTTCCCTCCCTGTCTATTTGAAATCTTCAGATATTTCTTGAGCTAGACTTACAAGATAAATCCTTAAGGATGTTAGAAGTTTGATTGTGATTAAATAATAAAATGTGCTCTTGGTGCCAAGGTGTTCTTTCCTTAAGACACATTGGCTACTGTGAAAAGCAGCAATATTGTAGAGAGTCTATGTAATTATAATTATGATGTAGTTCAGTAAGAAAAACTTGAGCATTTTCAGGCAGCTTTCTGAAGATGTACACACTTTGAAATTGAGCATGCTTAAGTGTCCAAACCATACAGCCTTTCTGAGTTATGCTGAACTTTAATGTAGATAAGACAAGACTTGAGTGTTATATTTAGGTTGTAATTTAAACGCGAGTCCACAGAAAGCTGCTGCTCTATTGTACCAAAGTTGGTGTTGTTCATCTTGGATCTATGATGATTGACAGCTTTTTTCTTTTTCTTTTTAAGTGCATTTTTATCCTTGGATTGACCAATAGCATGTTTTCTGTTACATAAACTTTCTGATTGACAGCTTTTACTTTTAGTATTTCTTTACAGTAGTCTTCTTTCCAAATGAATCAGTTTGATTGCTTAGTTGTGACTGAGCTTGTCTCTTCTCCTGAGCAATGTGTTCTGCCCTCTCCTGTCTACTCTGGCTCAGTGGCTTGTTCCTAAGTAACCACCCTAACTATCCTGATACATGTGTCTGTCTTGGCAACTTAACATTACTGTGTGCTAGAGACCTCGTCAAAGCTGAAATCTTAAAGTGTCAAGACATATGACTTCGTGATCACTGCCAATTCCAAGAGGCCAAAGAATGCCAAAAATCTACTGCATCTCCAGCAGGATTATAATAGAATTTACTGAATCCTTTTCCCCCTCCAGGGGTTTTGCTTGCCTAAAGAATTGATGGAAGATTCAGCAGGAGAGGGGGCAACACAATTCCATGACTACGAGGGAGGTGGTATTGGAGATGGCGAGGGCATGAAGGATGTGAGTGACCGGATAGAAAATGAGGAGCAGGTAGGTTCACACTGCTTGCATAAGCTGACACTCCTCCAGTCAGTGTAGGCACGCAGCCTGCGACTGATCCTAGACATGCTGGGACTTTGGTGGGCCTTTAAAAAAAAACAATGCCACAGGACCTTTGCAACTCACCCAGTGGTTATGATTATAGATTTGGAAGGAATGACCTTTACAGTTAGTTTTAATATGTGGATTTGTTGATGATTTCTGCAGAGCATTTGGGCGTAGGAGGGTCATTGGTTTGGTTTTGTTTAATTTTTAAATTACATTTTATTTATCTTGCAAAGGGGTGGGACACGTGTAAGAGGTCCAGGGACAGTTCTGAGTTGGTTCTCCATACCATGTGGGTCCCAGGGATCAAGCCCCACCAGTCCTGGTGGTAGTAATTTTAAAGTTACAACAAATTGGTTATTACAAATGATAATGAAGAATTGTTGGCAACATTGGCCAATGTATTTTGACTTTTATGTTGAAATCCAGGTGTGGTGGCATATTCCTTTAACTCTATCATTTCTGAAGTAGAGGCAGTAAGGAGAGTCAAGAATTGAAGGTTCCTCCTCATCATCATATAGTGAGTTATAGGCCACGCTAGGCTATGAGATCCTGGCTTAAAAATAAGAGTAATAAGACAAAGACATGTTGAAATTTTAAACTTTGTCTTGGAGGGCTGGTTTTGTTTTTGTTTTTAATTCAGATCAGGAATTCTTTTTGAATGTCCATATTCTTTGACTCTGTTGCAGTGCTCTTTAATTTATCTGTCTTGTTTGTGAGGATATATATATATATATATATATATATATATATATATGTATGTATGTTTATCTTGCTATTGGTCATTTAAAGTCACGTGACTTGAAGGAATATGGTTATTTCTTTTTTGCTACTATTCTAATCTAAATCAAATCATAAATTTGTAGCAAAGATAAAATTTTAAGTATTTTGAGGTAAGGTCTTGCTTTGTGGCCTTAATTGACCTGGAACTTAGAAATCCGCCAGCCTTGGCCTCCCAAGTGATCAGGTTAAGGGCATGTTCTACCACTGTCTGCCAGCTCGCTCTCTCTCTCTCTCTCTCTCTCTCTCTCTCTCTCTCTCTCTCTCTCTAAGTTAAATCAATCAAAATTATAATTTTAAATGATGGGAAACTAATAGGAAAGTACACTTCATTGCAAACGCTAAGTAGAATAAGATTACCACAAGTTTATAAATTTCACTGTACAAACTTTTTAGATATTTTTTCTTTGTTTATGTGGAAGTTGTGCCATATGTGTGTCTGTACACAGTGCCCTCAGAGGGCACTGACTACTTGGGAACTCAAGTCGCAGGACAGTTGTGAGCTGCCTTGATGGAGCTGAGAATTGAGCCCAAGTCCTCTAGGAAAGCAGCTAGTTCTCTTCATTTGTTAAGGCAGCTCTCTATCCCCAAGTGCACTGCTGTGTGCTGATGTTTTAAGGCAAAGACAGAGAAAAGGTGTGGATAAGACTAGTATGTGGGGAGTGCTGAGCAAGCTCACTGCAGACTTGATCCTCCCAAGTTCTGTGATGGCAAGTGCATACTACCACACCTAGCTGGATTTTTTTCTTTTCTTTCTGTAACAAAGTCTCTCTATACTCTTGACTGGGCTTAGAACTCTTGCTATATAGACTAGGCTAGCCTCAAACTCGGTAGACATACTCCTGTAAATTGGCTTTGGAGAGTGTTATGATTGAAGACTTACACCACCACACCTGGGAAAATTCATGCTCTTTAAAAATGTCTCTGGAATACTGATTTGAAGTTTTATTTGGTTTGTGGTGGTGGTTGTTCCCCGCCCTCATGATGGTGATACTGTTTTTACAGTTCTCATGAAGAAAGTCCAAATAAAATTCTCTCTGATAATAAAAGTTAATAAAGTAGATATTTACTCCAGAAATGTAAAGCAAGCCTTTATAAATTACACCGTGTGACTGTCTTTATCAGACTTCATGTTGTACATTTTTTTCTGTCCTGCTGCAAGTGCTTTCACACTGATGGTCTGCACATCTATAGTACAGGAAGCACAGCATTCACCAGTGCTCCTACGCTTTTTCCTAAAGGTAGAAGATGCATTTCAGAAGGGTCAAGAGAAGGACAAGGAGGACCTTAACTCAAAATCTGATACTAAAGGCGAGGATAACGCCATCGAGATGTCAGAAGACTTTGATGGAAAAATGCATGATGGCGAGCTTGAAGAAGGTCTGAGATGTGTCATTTCATTCTGCTTTTTGGATACTAAATGGTTTCTACAGAAACTTCTAGTATCTCAATAACGAGGCTGTTGTATTCTTTTGCAACAACCTGGTTGCTCAGCGTGCCTACAGATCACATCAGCACCTGTATGTCCCTTTATGCAGAGATTGAAGGAGCCACAGTCTTAATTTTGTTGGATGAAGTGGTTCTGTGGTCTGCAGAGAAATCCAAAAGAACAAGATGAACTGTAAAAACTTGGCTCTAAATGTACTTGAAGAGGTTTTTGCTGTTGGATAATTTTTTATTGACTTTTTCCTATTATAAAAATATTAGGGAGCTAAGAGAAATGGCTCAGTGAGTAAAAGCACTTCCCTTGGAAGCATGTGAACCGACCTCTGTTCAGACCCTAGCCCAGCACGGGCATCTGTGATCCCACCACTCCTAGGAGCAGATGGGAGACAGTGACAGGAAATCCCTAGAAACTGACAGGCAGACTAGCCTTATTCGGAAAATAGACCGTGTAGAAAACAAGAACTAACTGCTGTGATTTTCCTGACCTCCACACACCTACACTTATGAACGCACACACTAAAAATATACTAAATGTTTGTTACTAAACTCTGTTAGACCACAACATGAGCCACTTAATACTGGTGTGTTCCCGCAGCCCCGAACACACACACACTTGTGATATATAGGCACACACATAAACTATACTAGGTTCTCCAGTCAGCTTTTATTTCGTTAACATATTATTAGTATCCCTCAGCATTATAAACATGACAGCGTGAATTTTTTTCTAGCACATCTTCATTTTCTGTGCTTTTGCCATAATCCAGTACTTACTCTTAATTTAATACTGGCAGAAACAGAAACTTCTATCTTGGAATACAGTGTATTATTTTAAGCAAAGGTTTTACAAAAACAAAGCAGTTGCAGTAGTGATTGCCAGTGAAGCATAAGAATATACCCATCAGCAAAGGAGACAAGAAGCTTCTCATTAATTAGCCTACATCTGATGCGTAGTGAAGTGTTTGAACAAACAGTAAAGTATTCAAATCAAGATCGGGGAGTACAACTTGTCTGTCACTTCGTATATACAAATTGTAGCTACTAGATCCTGTACAGTGTCCTCCCCAGCACCAGAACCAGGCATCCCGACCATCCTTCCTGCTGTTTACTCAGCATGAAAGTCCTTTTCTAAATGGTTTGCAAGCATCTTCCCGTAGTGTTCTGTAGAAACAGGCCGTAGGTCCCGGTGACTTTGCTTTGACACATGCAGACCTGGGTTGGTTGAGGGATCTGCCTAGCTAAGCTCAGCATGTTCGCTTTCAGAAGAGGACGATGAGAAGTCCGATAGTGAAGATGGAGACCTAGATAAACAGATGGGCAATCTCAATGGAGAGGAAGCTGACAAACTGGATGAGAGGCTTTGGGGAGATGAGGATGAAGAAGATGATGAGGAAGATGGCAGTAAAGCCGAAGAAACAGGACCGGGAATGGATGAGGTAATTTAGAGTCCCCGTCCCAGAGTTCAGGCCCCAATTCCCATGTCCTGCTGTCTGCCTCTTGTCCTCCTTTCTCTTTTCCATCTTTTTGTGTCTCTGGCTCACACTGGGAGCTCACAGCAGCCTGACTGCCTCACAGCAGGGACGACTTTCCCACTGCGGCTGCACCCCCATCCTCACTGAGAATATCAGGGTGACTGGCTGTGCAGAAGCAGAGTGTGGTCTTGCTGCTGATGAGGCAGACCTTGGTGGTGATCTGCACATCATGCATAGTGCTCTGCCTGCCAGTTAGCTGTATGATTGGGCCTAACAGCAGAAGGCATCTGTATCTGAGGGCTAGCCCATATAGAAGCAGTTTCTTGGACATATGGCAATTTTCTTTCTTCATTTAGGAAGATTCTGAACTTGTTGCTAAAGATGACAACTTGGATGCTAAGAATTCGAACAAACATAAAAAACATCAAGATGAGAAAGAAGAATCAGAACCTGAAGATGTTAAACAAGGCCAAGAGGAAATTAATGAGCAGATTGATGAGGTAATGGACATCTGGAAGTATTTCACTCTCTTGACTCAAGACCACAGTTCTTTGAGTTCTTAGGACTTTTTTTTAATATTCATTGGTTTCTTTCCTATGCTTCATAGAAGAGTGTGTATCAAGCATGGTAGCATGCACTCTTATAATCTTAGCATTCATGAGGCTGAGACAGGAGGATTGTGAGTTTCCATCCTGCCTGGGCTGCTTAGTTGGGGAGGGAGAGCCAACATTTTGTGAAGATACTGGTCTCTGCTGATATAAATCTTGGTTTTTAACATTAAGCAACAGAGGATCTATTTACCCTTAGAGAGTCTATAGAGAAAATGAAATGTGAAGTTCTAACATTAAAGATAGAAAAATACTATTAAATGACTAGAGGTGCTAACAGTATTAAGAAAGAAATCTTGGTCTTTGGTTTTGTGAACAGTTTTGCTCACCCTGTTCTTTTTGTTGTCCCACAGAGGGAATATGATGAGAATGAGGTAGACCCTTACCATGGCAATCAGGAGAAGCTGCCAGAGCCTGATGCCTTGGACCTTCCAGATGACTTGAAACTTGACAGTGAAGACAAAAATGATGAGGATACAGACAGTGAGGAAGCAGAAGGTATGTCTTTCAAGGCACCCGTAGCTAGAAGTTCTTGACAATGGCAGCACTGATTTCTCCTTGGCCAGTGGTGTGAAAAGGTCACAAATACTGTTTTGCCGGCTCCATTCCAGGTTGAATAGACCTACCACACCAGACAACACACCCCTTTCTTGTGCTGTCACTTCCCACCCTCGTTTGGAATTGCCCTTAACTGGTGATGCTCTATCACCTACACCTCTTTCTCCAAAGCCATCAGTGTGCTCCCACCTTGTGAGTCAATGTGTACACACCATGCAGTCTTGGTCTGTCAGGGCTCTTACCCAGCTCTTCTAGAGAATGATGGTTTCAGCTATTGGCTTTTGTATTTTTATCCTGAGATGAAGTCATGATAGTGGAGAGTGAGAGTGAATAATAGCAGTAACCGAGAGCTTCTGCTACGCAGTTTATCCCTAGGGTCATAGTAGGATCTCACTCATGCTGACCAACTGCACAGAAAGACACTGGCTAGCTTCACTGGTGTAAATGAGTTACATACTTAGAAAAACTAAGTTTAACTATGTATAATTTTTTGTATGTTGACAAAAAAAATTACAAAGAATGATTAAGACTTTTATATGAAAACTTAATTTGGAATCTGATTAATCCTAGTGGTAGCAACCAAGCACGAATAAAATTAAGACTAAAACTACTGAGAGTATAGTAGGCTATAAAACACCTATTTTTATTTAGGTTTTTAGATTTGTGTATATGAACCAAAGAACAATTTTGTTAGTTACTTCTAATAGCTTTCTAAAGTATCTCAAGCATAGAGAAACATTTCTAATAAGTAAAATTTGGAACCTTAGGGCGATGGCTTGTTGTGCACGAGGCCTAAGTTATGCCTCACGCCCTTGTCCATTGGCTGCACATGTGCGTGCACCAGGTGCTAGCCTGGCATCAGATCGTCAGGAGCTAGTTAAAGCAGGCTGTGACCTGCCAGGTAGGGGCTAGAGATGTACCTGAGTAGCCAGTGCTCTAACGAGTAAGCCACCTCTCCACTCCCTCCTCAGTATTTTAAGCTCTGTTGTTACAGAGTAACTAACAATTGTTGTGGTGAACAGTAGATTGAGTAAACACGTAAATAGAGTATATTTGGCTGTGTTCCCA
Source organism: Sigmodon hispidus (assembly GCA_004025045.1). Taxonomy (NCBI): domain Eukaryota; kingdom Metazoa; phylum Chordata; class Mammalia; order Rodentia; family Cricetidae; genus Sigmodon; species Sigmodon hispidus. Next base: position 14,427 of record PVIH01003965.1, on the reverse strand, counting down.
GAAAAATTCAGTGACAGAAATGTAGAAAATTATATTTGCCCTGTGGGCTGTAGCTTGTCAATGCTTGGCTTAAAAAATAAGACTAAAATGTGTTTGTATGTATGTGTATGTTATGTATATTGGTGTTTGTCCATGTGTGTGTCTGCACACCAGAATATGGCATATTCATCCCATGGGACTGCATGGGACAGTTGTGAGGGAGCTGTCATGGGGGTGTTAGTCACTGAACCCAGAACATCTGGGCACTGTTCTCTCTTAATCAGCACTGAACCAACTCTCTTGCCCCAAATAAAACATTTATTTAACCACCTTCCATATTAAGAAATCATGAGTTTTAAATATTGTTGTTTCTATCAGAAGAGAATCCTTTGGAGATCAAAGAAAAAGCAGAAGGTATGGAAGAAGCAGAACTTGAGACTGAAGAGGCCAATCACAATGAAGGTGACAGTCCACATGAACCTGAAGAAGGCCCTGGTGAAGGTGAAGAGAATATGGACACAGGAGCTAGTGACCAAGACAGAGATACACCCAACCATGCAGAAGAGGACTCTAAGGAGGAGGAGGTGGCGGAGGAAGAGGAGGAGGAAGACAGGGCTGCCACTGATGGAGACAGGGAGGGTGATGCCAGCCCTGCTGACCAAGGTCTCCAGCCCCAGGTATTATAGGATACGGAGCTTTGTCTGCTTGTCTCCTTACTCGCTTTAGCAGAGTAGGGCGCCCACTTCCTAGTATGTGTCCTTGTGTTCATCCCAGAGCGTGTTTGTTTTCCCTATGCAGAAGGAGGGAGACGAACCAGAGAAGTCTGATGCTGAAGAGCAAGTGCCAGAGGCCACAGAGAGAAAGGAGCATGCCTCCTGTGGGCAGACTGGTGTGGACAGTGTGCAGAGTGCACAGGCTGTGGAGCTAGCAGGGGCTGCACCGGAGAAGGAGCAAGGGAAAGAGGTGAGGCCCCACCTTCCATGCCTGTGTCTGTCCAAACTCAAGTTCTCTTCGCCAAGGTGGTTTCTGTGTGATTTGATTTCTGTTGTGTTCGTGCGCTTTGTATATGCTTGACACACTTAAGAATGTGTGCTGCAGACTGTGTTTGAGTGATGTGCTTACTAAAAAAAAAGTCACTAGACTTAGAGTTCTATTAGTACATCAGGATTGTCTGATTTTTCAAAAACTCCCCAAGAAAAGAAAGGTCGAATTTGGGCTTTAGTCTCTAACTGTATTTCAATTTCCCTTGTTGTTCACTAAGCTTCTCAATGTTCTGATTTTACAAGGAAGCAATTCAGTCTTGGCCTGGTGGTAGTGTGTTGTAATGGCAGCACTTAGGTCACTGGTGTGTATAGCACTAAATCTATTTGGTATATAATAAAAATCTGGAGCCAGATATTGGGGAAAAGCGGGAATATCAGAGAGATAGAGAAACAAACCACAGCCACTTCTCACCTGCCAACTCCTCAGGCCTGTTTCCCAGGATGGCACCAGTTCTGCTTTTTTAGGAGAAGCACATCAGATGTTCCCTGTACATGTCCTTCAAGCCTTCAAGCTCCTAAGCCCAGAGTCCTGCCATGTTGGTAGCTCAGAGATTCAGAGGGCATAGAGTCCCCATCCATACCTACTCCAGAAGCACCACCAGATCAGAGCTGCACTGGGAGCCCAGAGAGGTGTTCAGAGGGAGGAGGGGTCTGTAGAAGGACCATCCATGAGATCGGTATCAGAGGCACAAACAGGGCAAGAAAGACACAGCGATAGCCAGTGAGGGAAGAGACTCAGGACACACCCAGGCCGGCATCTGAAGTTCAGGACTTGTAAACCTCCATAGCAAAGCTGCCCTCTTCTACCTGTAGGGCCAGTTGTTCTCTGTCGCCAATCTGAGTATGGTCCACTAATTTCCAGAGCAGTGAATCTGACCCCCAGTGTAATGCCCCAGAATACTGCTCCCACACCTTGGGAGAGAGCTCAGACTCAAGGAGGGGCGATGAGGGCTCCTCCTCGGGGAAACTGCTCACTTGGCACAGAGTGACTGTCGGAGCCACTGACCTCGCTTTGAATTGAATGGTAGGGACTGTGTCCCACCACTTTTGAAACCATCCAGAGTTTTCTGTACGCATCCTTATAGAAACCAGGTCTTACACAGGTCAGAGTGCCGGAGGGCTGATTCAGGGGAAGAGTGGACATGGTTCTGAGGGAGCCCATAGACTGAGCTGGCTACCTCCTTTAAATGCAGTCCTGCTGGAGCAGGGTAGAGAACTCATCATTGGCTGCAGCGGGGGCTTGGAGAGTAAGGTCGGAGAGACCCAGCTTCTTTCTTCTCAGCCCACCAACAAAGCTCCTAGGAAAGCTGAAAATCCTCTTGTCTTCCTCTTTCCACATTCCTAAAGCTAGGATTAAAGGTGTGGGTCAGCACTCCCTGGCCTGCCCGGCCTGGCTCCTGATAACCCTGACTTGCTCCTGTGCTGTTCCAAGCCCAGTCTCAGCAGCAGCCATCCCACCACATTGAGTCCCCGTCAGGCACTAAACATTTTCATTGCTCCACAAGTCTTTATAATGGCTCAGAGAAATAGATGATACTGTTCTGTTTTGTACATTTTATATTTGAGGATAGTAAGCTTCAGGAGAAAATTTAGTGACAACCCTTGGGTGCACAGCTGGTTGATGATTGAGCCTGGTCTGTCTGCCTTCAGAATAAGACCTTAAGTTCTCACAGACAAGGAACAGTCAGCAAAGCCAGGACCCTGGGATTGTTTGAGTATTGTGCAGCTGTCCACAAGCAGGGCTTTTTTGTTAGGGGTGGAATTGTGCACCAGGGAGGCGGGCAGGGCAGTTAACCCATGGAGGGTAATGGAGCACTGAGAGAAGCTGGACCCCATGCAACACAGCAGCCATCGCCGTAATAGCTTCTTCCCTTCTTTTCTGGTGTGGATCTTTAGGAGCATGGGAGTGGAGCTGCGGATGCAAACCAGGCAGAAGGACATGAATCCAACTTGATTGCACGTTTGGCCTCCCAGCGACGCACCAACAAGAAAACACAGGTTTCTATTGTTGTTGGGTTAAATTTAGATGAAGGCAGATAGTAAAAGATGCTCTCAGCAACGTGGTTTAATCAGCAAATAATGGGGCTAGAGAAATGTCTCAGCAGTGGAGCACTTGCTGCACTTGCAAAGGACCCAGCACCTATCTCTACATGGCAGTTACAGCTGTCTGTAACTAGTTCCAGTGTACCTCCATGAGCTCTGCATACTCATGAACACACATACTGAGGTGCACACACATAACTATTGAAAAAACAACAACAAATGGCCACATTTCTAGCCTTGGCTGGCTTATCAGACCTGATCATTGGCAGTCTTGGAGAGAAGAGCCAGACCAGGTTCTTGCCCTAGAGCTCAAGAGCTGTGTGCTGCTGTCCAGCACCAACTAACCACTCTTACTCTTTACATTGGCTAAAGGGTATATTCATGCCTGTGAATTTACTATAATCAAACAGCTAACCAAACAGTCTCCTAAAAGTCTACATGCTCTTCTGTCCCCAAACCACCAAAGGAACCTTTCACAGGGCAAGTCAGTGCTACTAGTTTGACATACACATGCTTTCTTAACTTTATTAATTACACCATAGACCCAGTCATGATGGCATATCCCTTGTATCCCAGCATTTGGAAGGCAGAAACAGAAGATTGGAGTTTAAAGGTTATCTTAGCTACATAGCAAATCCAAGGCTAGTCTGAGCTCCAAAGGAGGGGCAAAGACAAAAACAAACTTTTAATAAGCTGTATTGAATTCCACTGTGGTGTGGCTGTCTTTAATCTACTCCCTATGGAAGCATAGGTTCCAGGTTTTGCCGTTGCAGATAAGGCTCTAATGATCTCATTAATTTCCTGCAGGGTTTTAAGAGGAAACCTGGGCAGGCTGACAATGAACGTTCCATGGGTGACCACAGTGAGCGTGTTCATAAGAGGCTGAGGACTGTGGATACAGACAGAAACCCTGAGCAGGGGCCAGCTATACCCCAGGCTCAGATGGAAGTCTCAGACACATTTGAACATATTAAGCAAGGCAGTGATGCATACGACGCACAAACCTATGGTATGGTACCAGGAATACTACTCCTGTTGCTCACAGCATTCTGTGATCTTAGCCAGCATGACTGTGTGTGCCAGGCAAAGAAGAGGGGGAAGAAACTATTTTCTCTCGGTACAATATTTGTGTAAGGCAGAAACACAGCTTGTTTCTGGTACCAAGATAACTGCAGCCAAGTTGTTAGAGTAAGCCTTCGGTCCTTACAGACAGCTGGCCACATGCCATCAACCTGGTTCTGGCCTCTCTTTTCTTGGTATTGAACATTCTTTTATGTCCTTGAACAGTGAATAGCTCTGATAGAAGCTGAAGGAGAAGTCAGCGGACAGTCATCCCAGTTCCCTTACTTGTCATTCTCTTCCCACAGTGACCTGGTGTGGGTGATGTGTACCTGTGAGCACAGGACAGAAACCATGAAGAGAAGGTTGATCACTGTATATGTAGTTGGTTCAGTCCTCTCTCAGGCTGGAGTGTGGGCTTGTTCCTTCCTCACATTAGCTGGTGTGTCATAGCCTCTAGTAAGGCAAGACCCCACCCACTATGCATTCCTAATGTTATGAACACTGGATGACTTGAAGCTGATAGGCAGTGAATGGCGAATGGATCCTGAGTTCTGGTTGTTAATTCTGTTAAAAAGAATGCTTGCCTAGCATGCACAAAGTCCTAGCTTTGATTCTCTACATAAAGCCAAGTGGAGTGCCTATGTCCCCAGCACTCCAGAGCATTAGAAGTCCAGGGTCATCCTTGGCTGCATAGCATGCTTGTGGCCAACCTGTGCTATGTAAAATCTACCTAGTCTAGTCATAGCCTTGGCAGGAATATATTCAGCTTTTGTTTTGTGTCAGAGACATTGGAATGAATGGTTATAGAATTTCTCAAATCTCTGAGAGCTGAGTTCTTCAAGTTGAACTTGTTTAAGGTTAAAATGCTGAGGCTCTTTGTGCCCCATTTATATCTACTTTGTCTACTCACGAGTTACTCCAAGCATGGTTCCCAGTAGCCGCTCCAGTCATGCGCCCACACTCCACATGGTCTTTTCTGTTTACATCAGTAGAAACCCAGATAAATGCCTGTTTCTCTGGTTATGTGTATGTATACGTACTATCTATATACCTTCTCTAGGAGGTAGACAGTGGGCAGTTAGGAAACTTAAATTTTTCCCTCTGCACTGTTGGCAGATGTGGCCAGTAGTGAACAGCAGCAGCCTGCAAAGGACTCTGGGCAGACTCAAGAGGAAGAGGAGGCGGCAGATATCCTCATGGATACAGAGGAGGAGCTGCTCAGAGCAGAAGACACAGAGCAGCTGAAGCCAGAGGCCGTCAAGTCAGACACTGCCGCAGCCCCTGGTAGGTCCTTGAGGAGGCTAGAAAGACCAGCCTTGTAGGCTAGTCAAGCCTGTTCTCTGCTCTTTCCTGTTCCAATCTCTGGATGTGGTGGGTGGTGGGTGATTCGCCTATCATAGGGACGAAAGATGATCTTGCGGGGATATTAATTGTCAACATGAAACAGAATTTCTGATAAATTTATGGGTTTTTTTAAAACATATATGGAAAAACAGAATAGTATGTTTACTGCAGTTTTGATCATTTTTAAATTACATTAAGGTATAAGCATAGCAGAAAAATATTAAAAGAAGTAAAAAGTCTGTGAAAAGTTCCTGTTTGACTAATCAAGGTCTGTTACAAGGCAGTTTGTTAGTTTGGTCTTTGAGATAGGATTCCATGGTTTAACCAGGCTGACTCAGCACTAACAGACTTCCTGGGCATTCCAGGTGCTGAAAATATAGGCAGATACCACCCACATACATTCTTCAAAAATAAATAACTTCTACCCATATAACAAATGAAAATCCTAAAGAGTGTGGCAAACTTAAGGGCTTTTCTTGTGTTTCATGCCTACTACTAACTGTTCCACAGCAGCAGGAAAAGCCGAGTTGGGGCCAGGGAGATCAGGTAGCTTGGGGCTAACAGTGCTTGCCATGCAAAGCTGGACCTGAGTTTGGGTTTGATCCTTGAGGACCTCTTTCCATTTCCCCACAGAAGGGGATCTAGAGAACCAGCTTCACCAGTGTGACACACACAATGAAAATCAATTAATTTTTAAAGACAGCTGCAGAAGTGTGTGATTAGACTTAACTAAATTCAAACCCAACTGCATTATAAAACAATGTTTTATTTTATGAGTTATCATGTTTGGTGGTGCTGGGGACTAAACCCAAGGCTTCATACATGCTGGACTCACAATCAAATTGGCCATACACGTACTTTAAGGAGTCACATCCTTGTAATGCTTGAGGTTAATTGGTCTTTCCCATTTCCCCTCCCAGATGGGAGGAGGGGAATTAGTAAGAATTGGCAGTGACAACAGAGACCAAAAGATATAAGGAGTGACTATGGAGCAGAGAGACAGCTGTGGGAACTGAGTGAGTTGGGGTTGGGTCCAGTGTTTGGACAGGGAGAGGGAAGGGCCAGTCTCACCTAAATAGTGAACCATGTCTTCCTGTAAAAACAGGCTCTCATGAGATGGATGTGCGCACTCAGACAGTTCAAACCAAAGAAGATCAAGACCCAACAACAACTGCACCTCACCAGGAGACAGACAATGAGAAACCAGAAAGAAGCCGAGACTCAACCATTCATACACTTCGTCAGCTGCTTGTGGATACAATTTACCAAGTACTGAACTCACAACTGTGTCCACTTTTAGTTTTCTTTAGGTTACTTTAGAACTTTTATGGAATAGCTCATTGTTTGGAATATCAACTTGTTACCAGAAATGTTTAAGAGTACTTTTGGTGTGACAGATAATCTTTTAGCTAGTGGTACATCTTTTGTTAACTACAAAGTCATGCCAGACTCGTCCATTGTCGTGGCATTGGCTGTTAGGATGAGAGTGTTAGGAGCCATGAGGACAGTTGATAATTTATGACAGTTGTGTAACACTAATATTTTACTTAATGTTTATGTTTAGGACAAACCTTTTTGGGAGAAGGTGTGGGGGTGGGTTGGTGGGGTGGTCTCTGTGAGTATATGTGGAAGCAGGGGACAACCTTGGCTATCATTCATTCTTCATGTGCTGTCCACTTTTTTTTTGAGACTAAGGTCTCTGACTAGCCTGGAATTTTTCAAAATAGGCTACTGGGGCCAAGCAGCTAGTTCAGGAATCCATCTATCTCTGCTTTCTAGTGTTGATGTTAAAATTATGTATCTGCATGCCTAGCTTCTTTTCCCTGTGGGTTCTGAGGCTAGAATTCAGGCCGTTCTTGCAAGACATGCAGTCACTGACTTAGCCATCTCCAACCACTTTAGGAGCCTTGCAAGTGATCCTGGCCTCAGAATTTGACTTCCTGGAGATAGAGGTTTATCAGAAAGTTGATGGGTCTGCAAGAGAAACCCCTGAGGGTGTCTGATGTCCTCTGGTCTCAATGTATACACACACAAAAAAGAGGCTTTGGTTTATTTGATTCAGCTATATTTATAAAAGATGAACATTTCATTCATCCATAAATGATTCCACAAGAACTAGAATCATTTGATTGCACCTTTAAGTTTGCTTGTTGTGAGTTCGGACATACTACTGCAACAAAGTCACACCATAGGAAGTCAGCCAGTGATAAGTCATTGATGACAACGACTTACTGAGCTACCACTTACTGTAGCTTTTCCTTCTCAGCCCCTGTTAAAAGATGTCAATGAGCTGAGGCAGGAGATGGAGCGGCAGCTGGAGACCTGGCAGGCTCACAACTACGGAAGTGCAGAAGAAGTAAGTCAGCTTAGAGCTCTTGGGTTTTGCGTTTCTTTCCACAAAAGTTGGCCTGTTTTTTTATTTGTTTGGGTCTTTTTTGTGGGGAGGGAATACAACTCAGTATCCAGTTATTCAGTATCAGCTCCAGTTATATTTGTGAAAGGGAGCGGCCAATAACAATTATAGTCCAAATTTTCTTCAGAACTCTGGCTACATCAGCCTGACCTCATTCACATATGTCACTGTACCGAGCCTGCAGGTTCTATTCTTTAGGTAACAGTAGCAAATCATTGGTTTGTTTCCGAGTCCCCATAGTTAACTAGCCTATTTCTTAGAACTGTAGGTTATGGGTCTGGGGGCAAAGGAACATTTGTTTTGATGTAGTTGACTTGCTGCTTGCTAAAAAGAGCTTTAAAGTGCTTTTGCTGAAAAGGTTTATGCAAGTTCTTTTCCGCTTCAACGTTCCAACAGTTGTCTGTTCTGTTGTCCTAGGAGAAGGCTGCAGCTGAGATGTGGCAGAATTACCTAGTCTTAACTGCATCTCTCTCACAACAGCTGTGTGAGCAGCTTCGCCTGCTATTAGAGCCTACACAGGCAGCCAAGCTGAGGTAAGGCCTTCCCTCCTGAGGCTGTTAGAGGTCACTGTCAACTAGTCCCATTGCACTGAGCACTGAGTATTTATAGTGTTAGCTTCTGGGTTGCCACTTCCGCTATTTAAGCTCCAGTGTGGTGTTCAATACTGCTACTGTCCCCTATTAGCTGTGCAGAGTAACCATGTGCACATGCATTTCTGAGGTGAAGAAATAGATGCATGAAGGGGTTTCTGTTACTGCTGTTGTGTTACTCGGAGCCACAACGATGTGGTCAAAGCCATGGTTTAGAACAGGAAAGAGAAGCATAGTTATATTTAATACAGAAAATTTTATTTTCTAATTTTGTAAAATGTGTCTTAGCTTTTTTGGGGGGGCGGGGAGGATTAGTTATTACAGCCAGATCTGAGGTCAGGGCTCTGGCTGGCAGTTTGAGGACTGGTTGCTCTACACTGTAGTTTTAAGTTATTACTAATGTGATTTTTGTCTTAATTCTGAGGCATGTGTTCATCTTTGCTCCTATTGGTTCCTGTATGTAACAGGGGAGACTATCGCACGGGCAAGCGACTGAACATGCGGAAAATCATTCCATACATTGCCAGTCAGTTTCGAAAAGACAGGATTTGGCTTCGAAGGACCAAGCCCAGTAAACGACAGTATCAGATTTGTTTGGCTATTGATGACTCTTCCAGCATGATAGACAACCACACCAAACAGGTGAGGAAGATCCAAGCCATGGTCCTCAGGCTGTATAGTGTGGCTGAGCAGAAAGCATGTGACTGCATTAGGAAGGTGTGTGCTTTTAGGGCCTAAAGGGCAATTCCATAGTGGTGCAGACATTTTGATCCCTTATTGTTTTTATACTGAACAAATCTGGCAGTGTTTTGTTGTAAAAGATTTTTGATTTTTTTTTTTAATATTTATTTTTATGTGAATTGGTGTTTTGCCTGCATGTATAACTGTATAAGGGTGTCAGATCCTGGAATTACAGACAGTTGTTAGCTGCCATATGGATGCTGGAAATCAAACTCAGGTCCTCTGGAAGAACAGTCAGTGCTCTTAACCGCTGAGCCATCTCTCCCGCCCTCCACCTTATTTTTAATTTAATTTGATTATACATGTATGGGTATACCACGTGTGTGCTTGGTCCTCCAGAAGAACAGTATTTTGTTTGGTTTATGTTTTAGGTATATTGTTAGTTTTTTAATTTATTCTTATTAATTTGTTTGGCCATATGGCTTGTGGCGTGGCTTGATTTATTTGGGTTTCATATGGGAGCTTTTTGGCAGTTAGATTCAGTTTGACTTAATTTGTGGGGATTTTTTTATTTGTTTTTGATTTTTTGTTTATTATGGTTTTTGTTAAGGCTAAAATAGTTATTTATACAATGATTTTTATTTTTGTTTAATTAAAGGTTTTAATTTTAATATAGTAGAATTATATATAATAAAATAGTTATTAAGGATTATAGTTATAATATTTATTTTTAATTAGCAAAATTAAAGAAATATTGTTTATCTTATTTTTGTGAATTTAAAGTTTTATGTTTAATATACTTTTTATATAAGGTTAATAAAAAGCTAATTGGCCAGAAGACAGACAAAAAGTGTAGGCAAGGCTACCAGGCTAAAAAACTCTGAAGTACAAGAAGAACAGAAAGAAACATCACAAAGATGCAATAGACACAGAACAGTAAAACGACAATAAACACACACAAAACTAAATACTACTCTAAAACAATCAGTTCACATAACAAGGAAAATACATTAAGTTCAAATAAAAACATTGACAAGTTATATGCCCTGACCCTAAGTCAGTCAACAAAAAAATAAGCTAAAAATAAAGTCAAACCTCTAGTCCAAGCCCAAAAAGTTTTAGCCAAAACCTAATATAGGTGTTTATTTTCTATAAAATGCAAAATGTATTCAACTGTTTTAAGATTGCATGTGACAGGTTTGGAAACCATTGTCTATATGGTTTCTAGGGGATATTATTATTATACAGTGATGTTATTATCTGGTATAAGCCACCAAGTGACTACAATGCAGTCCCCTGGAAAGTGCTTCCTGAGTTGGTTCACACCCCACCTCCCCATAACTTGGCAGAGCCTATCAGTTTTACTTTCTGGGGGAAAAATAATGATTATGACAATACCTACCTCAGTGGTGAAGATTAAATTAAATAATGTGCATTTAAAATACTTAGTTTAATGTGTTTTTAACTAATTTGTTCTAAAACTGTGCTGTCATTTATGTGGGTGGTGATAAGAGTCTTCATTTTTGTTGTTTAATTTCTCACAGTTCTGCATGTTTTAGGCTCTGTGTTGGGTTGGTTTTGGGGATATAGAAGATAAAAGAATTCTTTAAATCAATTCTGGCCCAGAAATTGAAAATAAAGAAGTGAAGGGGGGCTGGTTTTTAAAATGAAGTTTGTGTTTATTTTACTCATTCCCTGTTCTTTACATAGATAACCTGAGATACTTACAGACTTAATTAGAGACATACTTGATCAGAGGAGTGAAAACATAGACAGTCATTTCATTCACAAAGGCTAATTCGTCATGTCTTTTTTTAAAGTTCTGTTAGTGTGTAAAACTTTTTAATTGAGTGTTTTTAATTTTAAATCTTTTTGCATATGCTGCAGATGAAGAGAGTGACCTATTAAATGTTAAAAATGGGCCGTTTTCAGAGAAGGCAGTGAGTTAGCATTCTTAGCTATTCCACAGCCCAAATCTACGATGAGAGGCGTTAGTGTTGACTGAAATTTGGCCTCTGGCTAGGAGCGAGGAAGGGAGTGAGGTGGAGCTCACAGAAATGCCTCCGGCTCCTGCTTTATAATTTCCAGTGGGCGCCTAAGAAGACTAATTGGCAACATTAAAATATTTCCTCTAAACAATTATGCATGCTAGTAACCTCTTTTTTGAGACATGGTTTCTCTGTGTAACATCCCTGACTGACCTGGGACTCACTCTATAGACCAGACTGGCCTCGAACTCATAGAGATTCACTTGCCTGTGCCTCCCAGTGGGGTGGGGGTGGGGTCAGCTCTATTAACCATTTTTAAACAAATAAAAATTTTCTACTTATGCTTTATTTTATGGTAAGCTAGATTTTTACTTTATGTAGACATGAATCATTTTGTTTCAAAAGATTTCAGGTTGTCTGGCTAACAACTGTCTTTGAACCTGTCTTTAAACTGAATAGAGTCTTAGAGAAGTGAAGCACAAAAGAGAAACACTAAGCACAATTTTTTTTCCTGAGGGGGTAGATTTTGGGGGTCTTCAGATCACTTAGAAAAAATATAAGATGCCCTCAGTTTTTCATTTTCAAAACTCATTCTTCTCTAGCACTGTAAATCATAGTATTACACTCTAGAGTCTTGATTAGATTCATTTTCTCTGCCAGTTTAAGAATTAAAACGCAGAAAAAATCTCCAGGAGACAACAGATGGCAGCAGAGACATCTCAGACTTCAGAGACAGATTCAGCAGTTGAGGGAAGGTGTTTGTCGGAGTAAAGAAACATGCACGTAGCAGAGACACAGAGGAAAAGACCCTCTGCAGAGCAGAGGCAGGGCTGGAAAGCTGAAGAATCCTGCTCATCAAATCTTCTAACTCAAGTAGTCTGACTACACTACATGAGAATGGGTTTAAGTTATTATAAGTTTAGTTACATATAAAAGATTTTATGAGCCTTGTGGTAGTGGCACACAACACATCTTTAATCCTAGGAGGCAGAGGCAGGTGGATCTCTTAGTTCAAGGCCAGCCTGGTCTACAGAGCAAGTTCAAGAACAGCCAGGGCAACACAGAAAATGCCAATCTACAAAAACAAAAGATTTTTTTGTAGGCTCTGCTTTATAAAGAAAGAAAATTTATATATGAGAAACATATTTCTCAATAGCATCTAGAACAAACCATTCCTGTCAGTGTACTGCATTTGAAGAGCCGGAGTTGACTGCGTGACATTTTTGTACTATTTATTGCTCACCTGTTTGTCACACAAGAACTAATGTTTTGTGAAATCTTGAAGCAAAGTGGTTTAGAGGAGGTTCAATGCCTTAAACGTTCTTTCTTCTTCGTAGCTTGCATTTGAGTCTTTGGCTGTGATTGGTAATGCTCTAACCCTCCTGGAAGTGGGTCAGATTGCAGTGTGCAGGTAATGTTGTCTTTTAAAGCTTTTTAATGTATATGGATGTTTTGTCTTTGTATGTCTGTGCGCCACATGCGTTCAATACCCTTGGAAGCCAGAAGAGGTCCTGGATTCCATGAGCTGGAATTACAGACAGTTATGAGCCACCACATGTGTGGGGGTGATAGGAGTCAAACCTGGGTCCTCTAGAAGAGATGCTCTTTAACTTCCTGGCTTAACCACTGAGCCATCTCTTCATCCTCTAATGTTACCTTTGGTTTGGGGGGAGGGGCGGGGTTGGATTTCTATGTGTAGACCAGGCTGGCCTTGAACTCAGGAGATCTGTCTGCCTGTGCAGATGTGTGCCTCCATTGCCCAGCTCAGTGTTGCCTTTGAATTCCAATGGGGAAATCCTTTTCCTAACTTCTATTGTTTTGATCACATGACTGGGGAAAGATGAATCATGTTGTGTCTGGTTTTTCATTTCAAGTTTTGGAGAGTCGGTAAAGCTGCTGCATCCATTCCACGAGCAGTTCAGTGATTCCTCTGGCTCTCAGATTCTGCGACTCTGCAAATTCCAACAAAGGAAGACTAAGATTGCACAGGTATTGTGATGAGGTCAAGATTATGTTTGCAGATTCTAAAGCTGGTGGCTGGAGAGGTAGCTCAGCAGTTAAGAGCACTGGCTGCTCTTACAGAGGACCTGGGTTCAATTCCAGTAACTACATGGTGGCTCACAACTATCTATAGTGGGATATGATGTCCTCTTCTGGCATGAAGATGCATGTGCAGATAGAGCACTCATTATTTTAGAAGCCCCATCTGTGTTCTGAAATTAGGACAAGTAGCATGAGAATACCTAATAGTAACCTCAACCTGTTTGCTACTAGAACAGTTTCTTGGCATCCTTTAACCAAGGTGTGACCTCAAAGATCATTGGTGTTGGCACAATTGAGCAGTTGAAAACACTTGAGAAACAAAGTTATTGCCCAGTATCCTATTGGTCTTGTGGTTTGGGCCTAAGCTCTCTCCTATTAAGTGTAGAGACAAAATGATGGAGGTAAAGCTAGGGATTTCTAAGGAAGATGAAACAGCAGCCTCTCCTTGATTGTTAGTTCTTACTCTCAATCTGCCTTCTATTTTACTTAACGAGTTTATTTTCTTGAAAAAAGGAAACTGTTTTGTTCATGGCTGTCCATGATATTGTTGTCTTTCTTCCTTCGTCGGAGTGTCTTGTAGGGCACTAATAGAGTGACTAGCCAGTGACAGTCTTGTCTGTATTAAGCATGCCAGTGCTGGGTGTTAAGTGCTGCACAGTCTGAAGCCATGGGAATCTCTATAACTAGGAAGTGGGTAGTATTAATCTTTGCTGGTTCTGTTTAGTTTCTAGAATCTGCAGCCAAAATGTTTGCAGCTTCCCAGAAGCTATCACAGAATGTCAGTCCAGGTGAGCCACATTCTTCCTCTTTGCTAACAAATTGCTTCTCTCTGTCTTTGCTGTTTCTTTCCTCCTATCACCATCTTTTTTTGTCTTTACTTCATGAGTGTATATGTGTCTGTGTGCAGATGCGTGTGTGTAGTAATAAGTTTCTGGCCCAGACTAGCCCCAGAGAAACACACAGATGCTTGTATTAATTTTATGCTGATCAGCCTATGGCTCTGGTGTATTGCTATCTAGCTCTTGCTCTTAAACTAACCCATGATTCTTACCTTGTTCAGCAGTGCAGCTTGGTACCTTTTCTTAGCAGCAGCATTTCAACTTCTTTCCTGTATCTTCTAGCATCTCCCTGGTGTCTCTCTGCCTTCTCCGCTCTGCTCTTCCTGTTCCCAGAGTTTTCTTAGACAAGCCCGAGGCTGTGTATGTGTATAGATGGGTGCGTGTGTGCGTGTGTGTGCGTGT
>PVIH01003964.1:123282-149400 GCA_004025045.1 Sigmodon hispidus | reverse complement strand
CTACAACACCAGACCAGCTCCTACATCATTAGACCAGCTCCTACATCATAGACCAGCTCCCTACATCATCAGACCAGCACCCTACATCATAGACAAGCTCCTACATCATCAGAACAGCTCCTACATCATACACCAGCTCCCTATATCACAGACCAGCTCCCTACATCAAGACCAGCTCCTACATCAGATCAGCTCCTTACATCATAAACAAACTCCTACATCATCAGACCAGCTCCTACATCATAGACCAGCTCCCTACATCATCTGCCCAACTCCCTACATCATAGACCAGCTCCTACATCATTAGACCAGCTCCTACATCATAGACCAGCTCCCTACATCATAGACCAGCTGCTACATCATAGACCAGCTCCTACATCATCAGACCAGCTCCCTCCATCATAGACCAACTCCTACATCATAGACCAGCTCCTACATCATAGACCAGCTGCTACATCATAGACCAGCTCCTGCATCATAGACCAGCTCCCTACATCATCAGACCAGCTCCCTACATCATAGACCAGCTCCCTACATCATAGACCAACTCCCCACATCATAGACCAGCTCCCTACATAATAGACCAGCTCGCTACAACATAGACCAGCTCCCTACATCATAGACCTGCTCCTACATCATAGACCAGCTCCTATATCATAGACCTGCTCTTACATCATAGACCAGCTCCTATATCATAGACCAGCTCCTACATCATCAGACCAGCTCCTACATCATAGACCAGCTCCTACATCATCAGACCAGCTCCCTCCATCATAGATCAACTCCTACATCATAGACCAGCTCCTACATCATAGACCAGCTGCTACATCATAGACCGGCTCCTACATCATAGACTAGCTCCCTACGTCAGACCAGCTCCCTACATCATAGACCAGCTCCCTACATTATAGACCAACTCCCTCTATCATAGACCAGCTCACTACATCATAGACCAGCTCCCTACATCATAGACCAGCTCCCTAGATCATAGACCTGCTCCCTACATCATCAGATCAGCTCCTACATCATAGATCAGCTTCTACATCATCAGATCAGCTCCCTACATCATAGACCATTTCCTACATCATAGACCAGCTTCTTACATCATAGACCAACTCCCTACATCTTAGACCAGCTCCCTACATCATTGACCAGCTCCCTACGTCAGACCAGCTCCCTACATCATAGACCAGCTCCCTCCATTATAGACCAGCTCCCTACATCATAGACCAGCTCCCTACATCAAGACCAGCTCCTACATCATCAGACCAGCTCCCTACATCATAAACGAACTCCTACATCATCAGACCAGCTCCTACATCATAGACCAGCTCCCTACAAGATAGACCAACTCCTACATCATAGACCAGCTCCTACATCATAGACCAGCTCCTACATCATCAGACCAGCTCCTACATCATCAAACCAGCTCCCTACATCAGCAGACCAACTTTTATATCAATAGAACAGTTCTCTACACCATCAGACCCACTCTTACATCAGCAAACCAGCTCTGTACATTATCAGACCAGCTCCATATATCATTAGGCCAGCCTCTACATCAACAGGCCACCTCTTTCCATCAACAGACCAGCTCCCAAGTCATCAGATCAGCTCCCTACAGCGATAAAGTGACCCAACATTTGTTACCAATACAGCAATCTCCCTTATTTGCAGTTTTTAAAAAGTATTTATTTTTATTTTATGTGAATTGGTGTTTTGCCTGAATGCATAACTGTGTAAGGGTTTCAGATCTTGGAATTACAGACAGTTGTTAGCTGCCATGTCGATGCTGGGAATTGAACTCAGGTCCTCTGGAAGAACAGTCAGTGCTCCTAACTACTGAGCCATCTCTCCAGCTCCCCTTATTTGCAATTTTAATGAAGGGTATTTTAGTCAACCACAATTCAAAAGTATCCAAGAAAAAATTCTAGAAATTAACTTGTAAGTTTAATATGACATACCAATTTGAGTTCAGTGATAAAAATCTCTTGCCATCCCACTCTGTCCATTTTGGAGTGTGTATTAGTGATTGTCCATCATACCCACACTGCCCACTCTGTCTTCCCAGTAGTAACCCAGTTCCTTTCTTGCAGTTCACGGTGTCTTTTAGGTAGGGCCAGTACCAAAAACGATTTCACAGAATATTGTCTCCAAATGTGTTTAAAGTCAAAATTTAGTCATCTTTTCATTTTGCATTTCTGGGTAATGATTTGGCTGCTTTTTATACTTTATAAGAATAAAAATTGGGATTTCTTGTGTGTGTGTGCCTGTGTGCATGCATACATGCATTTGTGTGTGCATGTGTGTGTGTGCACGCACACATATTCATGTGTTCATGCAGAGGCAAGATTGATTTCATCAGACCCAGATATACCTTGAGAACCCTGATGAAACAGTGGTGCCTTCATGTCAATCACACAGATACATGTTCCTCTGCTGAGGCCTGGCAGCTGGCGGTATGAATTGCTGAGTTCCTGGCTCTTGGAGCCTATAGAGACAGGAGCATCATGCCTGGCTGCCTCCAGGGTCTCTTGCCAAGGTCGTCTCCTTCCCATGCCACTTAAGTATAGAGCACAGCTTCAGCCTGTTCTCTAATCCCAATGCCTTGGATGCCCATCAGATTTTTAGTGTATCTCTGTTTCATGTTGAGTGATCTTCTTACTGTAATCCTTTTTGTCAATTTTATACATGCTTTGGCCTCCACTGACAATGTTTCTGAATATGGTGTTATTGGAGCTAATCCTCTACATAAGAATCCATGATTCATAAGGACAACATCCTCCAACTGTTTCCTGCAAAATCTTTGTACATCACTGGTTTCTTCTGCCTTTCAGTGGTTGGTGGTATCTACAAAGCTTTCTTTGTGGTCCCAAACCAATCTCTCCTGTGGTTCTGTGGTCCTCCTGGCCTGTTCTTCCTTCTCTAGCTCAGTTCTTCTGATTCCCTGCCATGGGCCAGCATCATTCTCAGCACTGGACACAGAGCCCTGTCCCAGCTCATAGGGAAATCACACAGGCCAGAGGAAATGCTGTGAGTCCCAGAAGCACAGATTCAGCAGTGGGCTGACACCCTACACTCTCCTGGCACCCTCAAAAGGGTGCCATTCTTTTGCTCAGATGGGGTGGACAGGGTCAAGTCCTAGAGAGATGTTATTAAATGAGGCTGGGACATCTGTGCAGTGGTTTAGTTTGATAGGAGTCTGACAAGGAAACATGTAAAGGAAGGCATTTCTCTGAAGTGAATAAGGAGCCAGAGTCTGAAACACAGCAAACAGCCCACTGTGAGTGATGCTGAAAAGAAACAGTCCAAGACAGCTGCTGAGCCCTCCTCTGACTGCCTACCTCATAAAACTTTACCCTGGTAACCATGGTGACTCATCTACATTGTTCATGGATGTGTTAATAATGTTCATCAGGATAGGCCTTGCATCCCAGCCCACAGGAGGCAGAGGCAGCCTTATTTCTATTGAGTTTGAAACCATCCTGATCTATATAGAGAATTCTGGGCTTGCCAAGGCTACATAGTGACACTCTCTCTAGAAAGAGAGAGCAAAATAAATTATATACATATGTGCATACATAATTACATCATTGAATAATGACTGATGTGTGTATTGTACTAAACTGCACAAGGCTTTCTGTGTATATTATTTAATTTTTGCAACAACCTTATAAATAAGGCAGCTCTGTTGTGGGATAATGTTTGTGACACTGTGAAGCTGTGCCTCTGCCAGGGCCCTTCTGATTTGTTTAATAAAGAGCTGAGCTATGTGATGGTGGTGCACACCTTTAATCTGAGCACTCTGGAGGCAGAGGCAGGCGAATCTCTGTTTGAGGTCAGCCTGGTCTACAAAGTGGATTCCAGGACAGCTAGAACTTTTACACAGAGAAACACCACCTCAAAAAATTAGAAAAATAAAATATAATAAAGAGCTAAACAGACAATGGCAAGGCGAGATAGGACAAGTGGGACTTCCAGGCAGAGGCAGGAACTCTGGGAAGAATGTGAGGCAGTGAAGATTCACCAGAGAGATGCAGAGCATGGACAGTGTGGAGGAGAGGTGATGAGCCACTCAGTGGAACATAGATAACTATGAACAGGTTAATCTAAGTTATAAGAGCTAGTAGGAAGCAAGTCTAAGCTAAAGTCAACTTACATAATAAGTTTCTGTGTCGTTATTTGGGAGCAGGTGGTCCAAAAACAGTTCAATCACACAGGTACTAACAACATCTAATAATTCTTTTTAACAGTTGACTCTTTAGTTATTTGTGTGTGTGTATGTATGAGAGAGAGAGACAGACAGATAGATAGATAGAGAGAGAGAGAGAGAGAGAGAGAGAGAGAGAGAGAGAGAGAGAGAGAGTTTGTGTGTACTAGGAACCCTAGGCACCTGCAGGAATCCACAGAGGCCAGAAAAGGCTGTTGACTCTCCCGATCCCCTAGAACTAGAACTAGGTAGTTGTGAACCATCACATGGATGCTGAGAATGGAACCTGGCCCTCTGCAAGAGTAGCCAGTGTTCTTAACTGTTGAGATATTACTTGTCAGAAGTTTCTGGCTTTCCAGCCCAAGGTCCAGACCTGCAGTCTCGTAGCTGCTTAGCTTCAAATAATCACACAACTGTTTATATTAATTACAAACTGTTTGGCTTATGGCTCAGGCTCATTATCAGCTAGCTCTTACAACTTAACCTATTTTTATTATTCTGTGTCTTGCCATGTGGCTAGTGGCTTTACCTGTGTTCCCTTATATCTTGCTTTCTCAGTGGCAGCTGTCTGATTCTGCCCTCCTTCTCCTTTATTTATGTATGCTTGGATTTCCTGCCTGCCTAAGAGGTTGCCACCATATTGAAAAGCTGCCAAAGGGGGCAGAGTCAGC
Source organism: Sigmodon hispidus (assembly GCA_004025045.1). NCBI lineage: Eukaryota > Metazoa > Chordata > Mammalia > Rodentia > Cricetidae > Sigmodon > Sigmodon hispidus. The sequence continues at coordinate 144,519 of PVIH01003964.1, read as the reverse complement.
AATCAAAGCCATACTAACATTTTCAAAGCTCTTCTGGTTAGAAAATGATTAAGAATTCTCAATAAAACAGATTAGGTTCACAAAACCTCTAAATGAGTTACAATGTGTGTAAAACACACATAGGCTTCAGAGAGAAAAGAAAGAGGGTAGAGAAAGTCCCTAAAAAAGAGAAATAAAATATAAAAATATAAGCTACATAGAGCTGGAAAACACACAAAGAGTCTGGATTGTGGTTATTATTGTGTTTTATTTTAATTTTTTAACTTTTAATGAGCTAACTACAGAAAGACAATTGATTGCAAAGGATGCTAAGTTAAACAAATATATATATATATATATCTATATATATATATATATTTTAAAGACATCTTGACTTTGAAATCTGTTTATAAGAATATGTTGCTTGGGATAAGAATTTTTGCTTTTGTTTCCACAGAAGATCAAAATTTGTGGATTGTTTACAGGCAAATATGATTTTATTTGCCAAGGCCACCTGAAAATTCTCTGATAATAAGATCAGCTTCCAGGGTGCCAATTAAGATGATCCATCCAGGCTCAGGACCCTTGTAAGATTCCCAGTGCCCTTAATCAGCAGGAAGTAGTAAAAAAAATCTATGCCCAAATTCCCAAAATATTGCTTATTAATGTTTGTTTTCATAATAAATGGTTAATGGTCATAGCAAATTTCTTTCAAAAAAAGGGAGGGGGAGAATATAATATAGGAGTGATTAAAAATGATAGATGGATTTTGGTTTATTGATACAAATTTAAGGTCAATTTTGTTAGGCTGTATGTAATTTTCTATTCTTGTTTAAGGTATGATGTTTCAGTAACTCATTTAAAATTGTAATGTGTAATTAAGAAATGAAGATTAATAGTCATCTATTATAACCAAACTTATAATCATGTTACATTTTTGTAGGTATACAAAGATATATTTCAATTAGATAGGTAGTCTTCAAACACTTCAAAGACATGCAGAATATGGCATTTAAAATATTTTTTAAAACTTAGACTTTTCTGGACAGTGAGACAAGTCTGCACCTGGCACCATCAATGTATTTCAAGAAAATTATAGGCACTGAGGAAACTTCATGAGGAATTTACTTTGTGACAGCAGTTAGCCATTGGACAAGAAACTGTTCTTGTATTGGCTGCTTGATAGTATGCTGTATAAACTGGACATACAGATTCCATAGGAAAGTGACCTCTGAACTTTGGCAAAACAAGCTGAAATGGTCCTTCAGGTTCCTACTTTTCAGAGAAAACTGTCAGGCATCCTTCTGGACACAAGGAGAAGCAACTGACAAACTGTGCCAAATTTCCTGCATCACTGATAGGTATGCCAGAGACTCTGGGTCTGTAGGCTGAAGATGATACTCCAACATTACAAAGAAACTTTGGGTGACTGTCCAGGCAGACAGGTGTTATCTCTGTCCTTTCTAGATTTTGGAAGATGCTTGCACTTCCTGTTCCTTTGGATAATATTATATCCTCCTGTGGTCTTTGATATGGTTGAAGGTTTAATAATTATAGGTATAGTTTTTTCTTAGTTATTTTAAAAGGTATATTAGATATGAAACTTTAGACTCACAATGATGAGGAATATTTTCTTTAATTTTGTTAATACAAATAGACTAGATATTGTAACTGTAATTCTTCTTGATAGCTATTCTATTGTATGTAATTTTGCTATATTGAAATTGAAGCCTTCCTTTTTGATTAGACAGAAAAGAGGAAGCATAGTGAGACTGTTCTCTGTATCATTTTGCAAATAAAGAAGCTGTTTGGCCTTTGTGGAGCACTGTAAAAGTGGGTGGAGGAATCAGAGGAGAAATAGGTAGAAGGAGGGTAGAGTCAGTGAGTCTTCAGCCAGCTGCCAAAGAAGAGAGATGTAAGGAGCTCAGGTGAGGCATGGCCAGGGCCATGTGGCCAAGTAGATTAATGGAAATGGGTTGAATTAAAATGAATGAACTACCTAGCAATATGCCTGAGACATATGCCAAACAAGATGAAATTAGTATAAGTATCTGAGTCATCTTTAGGGGGGGTAAAAGACTCTGGCCTGAACAGGGTCAGAAATCATTTGCAACAGCCAAAACAATTTTTTTTATTATCCAATGGTAATTCACAGCATACAGAAAGACATCCCACATCACTTCTCCTTTTCTGTCTAATCAAAAGGAAAGTTTCAATTTCAAAACAGCAAGATTACATATAACAAGACAGTTATAAAGCAAGAATTACAGTTATAGTATCTATTTCATATTTAGTAAAATTATAGAAACTATTCTCTTAAACATCTTATCCTTGTGAGTTCAAAGTTTCATGTCTAATTTACCTTTCATTATAACTAAGAAAAATTATAATTATAACTATATAATCTTTAACTCCATCGAAGACCACAGAAGCAGAAAGTGCATTACAATCAGCTTCCAAATTCTGGAAATGTCAGAAACATCTAGCTACCTGGACAGTCAAACAAAGTTCCTTTGCGATGTTGGAGCATCTATCTTCAGTTTACAGACCTAGAGTTTCTGGCAAACTCTTTAGTGAAGCAGAAGATTTGAAGGACTACTCCACCCATTCTGGCATAATTCTTCATTTATTTCTCCCTGTGTCATGCAGAACATCTGACAGTTTTCTCTGCAAAGCAGGAATATAAAGGACCATCTTGGCTTGTTCTGCCAAAGTTCAGTGGTCATTATTCTATGAGTCCTGCATGTCCAGTCCATGTAGCATACTGTTAAGCAGTTGAGACAAGAACAGTCTCTTACCCAAGGGTCAACCTTTGCCACAAAGAAAATAAACTTCACATGGAGTTTCTTTGATGCTCATCATCCTCTTGAAATGCTGGTGCTTGTTTCACTGCTCATAAAAGTCTAAGTTCTTAAAATATTTTAAAAGCCCTATTCTGTAGGTCTTTGAAGTGTTTGAAGATTACCTATTTAATTGAAATACATTCTTGTATATCTAAAAATCTTAACTGACATGACTATAAGTTGATTATCATAGATGACTACTAATCTTTATTATTTAATTATAACATTTTAAAGGAATTGCATAATCATATCTTATGCGAGAGTAGAAATGTATATACAATGTAATAAAAGTAACCTTAAATTTGTGTTAACAAACCAAAATCCATACCAATATAAAGTATTTTGAGATTAACAATTGTTTTTTAGATCAAAGTACATTCAATAATCTATCATTTTTATCATTTCTATATTATATCCCCCCTTTTTCCCTAGAAAGAGATTGACTATGACCAATAACCATTTGTAATGAAAACAAACATTTATAAAAAATATTTTGAAAATTTGGACATAGCTTTTTTCCTGCTTATCAAGAGGTTTTGGCAATCTTATGGGAGTCCTGAGGATGGATCATCTTAGTTAGCAGCTTTGAAGCTGACATGGCCATCTCCTCCCATAAGAGAGCTTTCAGGGGGTCTTCCTTGATCAGACCTTATCTTCTTCAGCCTGGAATGAATCCACAGGCTCTCATTTTTGGTGGGAAAAAAAAAACCTTTTCTCCAAAATAGCATATGTTTGATTTCAATTTTAAATTCTAGTCATTTATAAAATATATAGGTTGGATTAATTCAGTAGCATTTATAATTAAATGTCTATTAGCAGCTCTTGCTCCTTCCTCAGCAGTCAAACAATTCAAAGACAATATAACATACAATATCCAGACTTTGTGCATTTTCCATCTTTAAGTAGCATGTATATGTAATTTTTCTTTATTTTAAAGAACTTTCTCTATTCCTTCTTCTTTTTTTTTAAATTCCCAAGCTGGTGTATATTTTTAAATACACTGTAAACCATTTAGAGGGGTTTTTTGGGGGTTTTAAAAAAACTGTCTTTACTGTACATCTCTTCCATTTTTCTGATTCTGACCACACCTTTAATCTGCTAGGATTGAAGGCTCAGCAATGGCAGTTTGACAGAGACACTGGCAGGAACCCAACTCTGGGGATTTTTAGAGTTCATACTGTTGCCAAGTAAAGCACTGCTGCTTGCTGCTCATAAACCTCATTTAAATATTTGGCAACAGGGCCTCTTAAGAGAGCATTGTGTGGATTTTTGCTGCTAAGGCTGAGTCAGGAAGCCTCTCTTAAAATAGCGTCTCTGCTCACAGCCAGCAAACAGAGCCAATCCAGGCAAATGCTGCTGCTAAGAAGCTGTCCTGGACTCTGTTCCCTTTGGTCTGTATAAACAGTAACCTTAAATCCATCATATGCAGCTTGTGCTTATATCAAGGCTCCTGTGAGACCTCAGAAACCAGCCTTCTTGCAGCTTTAGCTGCATGCCACAAGCCAGACATTTTGTAGCCCAAGCCTGTGTGCTATGCTATGGTGTCTCTGTACCACAGCCCACTTGAGAGACACAACCCAGAAGCTGGTTTTTGTCTCTGTTTCTGTGCTCTAGGCTCAGACTTTATGTAGGTATATGTGTCCCATGTTGGAACACTATTTGTAGCCAGAAGTTTCTGAGCAGTTTGGGCCTGTGGTCTGAAGGAATCTTCTCACTCTTGTTCCCATGGCCACTTATAAAATAATTACACAAAGGAATATATTAATTGCAAACTGTTTGGCCTGTGTCTCAGGCTCATTACCAGTAGTCCTTTTAACTCAACCCATTTCTATTAATCTATGTATTGCCACGTGCCTAGTGGCTTTAGCTGTGTTCCATTGCATCTTGCTTTCTCAGTGGCAGATCTTTCTAACTCTGCCCTCCTTCTGCTTTATCTCTGCTCAGATTTACTGAATGTTTCTAAGCTGCTTTGCCATAGGCCAAAGCATTTTTTTATTATCCAATGGTAATTCACAGTGTACAGAAAGGCATCCTACATTTATCTCTCCAGCTTTGCTTCTTACAGTTCTCACTGTCACTGTTTCGATGATCAAATGCACTGATAAGTATTTTTCATGGGTCCATGTGTGAAATTCTAGAACTTGGAAACTGACCATATTCAGACAAAGATGTTCTTAAGCATACAATCACCAATCTGGAAATAGGGAAATCATCCTGATAGTCCTTGGAGACCTTAAATGCCAAGACAAATATCCCTGTGATGGACAGTGGGACCTCAGAAGCAGAGACTGAATGACATGTCCATGGTTCTGAATGCTCACAGAATCAGGGGTGGTTCTTGTAGCTTTAGCTGCATGCCACAAGCTGGACATTTTGTAGCTCAAGCCTTTGTGAGCTAGCATCCCTAGCACTTTAGAAACAAAAGAAGGATGGAAGGATCATGATTTCAAGATCAGGATGGACTAGTGAGACTCTTCTCAAAAATAAATACATGAATGAAAACAACTACTGACAACCAGCAGGACTAACAGAGGGAACGTTGTTTCCTGGCCTGGAGATTCCAGAAACAAGGCCCTGCCTACATTTAGAATCTATACCTAGCTGGTGGGCTCATAAATTGATGTTATTTTAAGCCACCAGTCTATGATTTTGCCTAGAAACCTTGAGAAGTGAATACAGTACCCCAGAATTGCTTGCTCAGTCACCGGAGTGACTTACCATCAGCCATCAACTGTCTGTTTGGGGACCAAAGGTTAAATGGTGACACAGTGCTCCTTTAGGAGGGTGACTTTATTAGCAATGGAAGATGAGGTTGGTGAGTAGCTGTGACAGACCAAAGGGGCAGAGTCAAACTGAGTGAGGAGGAGGAGGAAGTGGAGGAGGAATCGAAGAGTTCTGTAATCAAATTAAGGTATCAAGGAAGCTGCCATTGCTAACGGCCCAGGGCACTTGTGTTCCATTCTTGGTGTTGGGAGAACAAGAATGTGATTTTGTACATGCTGAGGTAAAGGCCCTTCTGGAACACCCATGAAACAACTATCCACCCTGGCAACAGCTGGATAGTTCTGTCTGGACATTTGATTTCCTGGCAGTTTGAGCCGCACCGGAAGGCCTGTAGAGGCTAATCATTCAGATAAGAGGGGAAATCCTAATCTCACCTATTCCAGAAAGGAGGAGGGCAGTGGAGAAGTCCTGTCAGAGTGCTTAAAGAGGGAAACGGAAATCAAAGTTCCCTTGGCAATCCTGAGAGATTTCCCTCCTCCATCCCCAGACCTTGCTATCCCATAGAATATGGGCGTATTTAACGGGTTTTGGTGGGTTTTTTTTTTTCTTTCCATTCTTAGTTTACAGCGAACTCGATTGGAGTGTAAACACACACTTCATTGTTCTCTTAGAAGCATGATTATAAAGAATCGGCACAGCCCTGTCACCCGCTAGGCTAGGGGGCTGCAGCCGGCCATTATTGCTCTGAAGGGATGGATGAGCTGACGGTGCAGTCAGTAATCACAGTGTCACAGATAACAACCAGGGAGGTTGTCTTTTTTGCGAACGCAAAACGCTGAGCTGGTAAACTCTGCTGCCTCCGCAAGCAAGAACCACAGAGCAAAGCTCTCCATCTGTCACCTGGCAGAGCCTTTGAATTAGGCCCAGCTAGCTTGCAACCCAGTCTGCAGGGGGAACAGCTCGGCCCGCTGACCCCGCCCCTCCCCCTCCTCCCATCCCTCCCCCTCCCTCCCCTCCTCCTTCCCCTCCCAGCGTGCTGTTCCACTGTAGTTGCTGTTTGCCAGCTTGGCTCCCCCTCCCAAGCTTCCCCCAGCTCTGTTCACTTGTCTTCGATCCTGTTATCCTTGGAAGGAACTAACTATGGCTTTATCGTGTACCCTAAGGGTTGTTCCTGAAGTATTTAAAGGAGCACCCTGAGTTTTAGTGGGGGCATATATGAAGTATGAAGGGGCGGCCAGGAGCGAGATCAGGGCACCCTGGTCATTCTGACTCACTGGTGTCTCCCTGGATTAGACCCTCCTCTAAGAACGAGCCACACCCCTAAAGATGGACGCCCTTGGGCAGAAAGTTCCTACTGCAGACACCCACACCGCACACACAGCACGCCCCGCCCGTGGGCAGTCTTACTTGACTGGAACTTGGGGTTACACTGAGTGGGGCACGGAGCCTTGTCCCTACACTGGTCCATCTTGTCTCAAAAGGTCGTCTCCCGCCCAGACAAGGCAGAAATAACTCCGCTTCGCGCCCCACCCTCCGAGCTGTGCCTTTGTGATGCGTCGCTATGGAGACAGCGGGTAAGCCTTCTCTTCCCAGAGTCTCCAAGGGCCCAGGGGGATGGGTGCTTCACATGGGTCCCTGGCTTCACTGGCTTCTCTAGTCCTAGCGACACTTTCCACGTCATTTAACTGGAGAATAGTATCGGGCCTGCCGTACATGTGTGATCCCAGAAGTCAGGAGGCTAAGACAGGAATTAAATACCCCAAGTATTAAAAACCCCAATGCAGACTGCCAGGCTTTCAGCCACTTATTTGTGTCCATTCTTAATTTTCAGTTTAAGCAAATGTAGGCAAGGTGGGCATGGAAATTTTCGGGACACAGGATCTGGTGTAAGCGGAATGAAACTCAGAGGTTCCCTAACAGGTTCATATTATGTCAACCTAGATCAGCGTAGGTCAGGAAACACAGCATGGGTTAATTACGGAGAAAAGTTTATTTTGCCTTGAGGGTTTTATTGGGGGGGGGGATCCAAGTCCAAAGGTGTGTCCAGGCGTGGTGGCACAGACTTGCAGTTCCAGCACTTGAGAGGTAGAGGCACCAGGACCAAGAGTTCAAAATCATCCTCTGCTACATATGTCCAAGGGCAGCCTGGGTTACAGTGACCGTGTTTTTAAAAAAATATAAAAACGTCAAACTGCATTCCTGACACTAACTAAAGGATGTAGTGAGAGCCAATTTGTTACTGTATGGTAGCCCAGCCACCTTACCCACCCATGTATGTGTACACTAGAGTCTGGTTTTTAAATTTTTTTCCATTTGTGACCACTTTGTACTTGAGAATTTCTTAAAATATTAATTAATTAATTAATTAATTTATTATGTACACTGTGTACAGAAGAGGGTACCAGCTCTCATCATAGATGGTTGTGAGCCACCATGTGGTTGCTAGGAATCGAATTCAGGTCCTCCGGAAAAGCAGTCAGTGTTCTTAACCTCCGAGCCATCTCTCCAGCCCCATACCTAAGAAATTTTTATGCAAGCCAGGTTTATAAGGTATATAAAACAGATACACAGGTCAAATTTTGTTTATAACCACAAGGAACTTTATTTTAAAATAATTTATTGCTGTGCAAATAATTTTACCATCTATGAAAGATGAAACAAAATTTCATATTAATGAAATGAGTATGCTTGTTTGTTTTATATAAGAAATTAAATCATGGTTGAATATTAGATGCTGCAGGACACAGACATCTTCAGCATCTTTTAGAGTCGATCCGTACTTTGGTGTTTGTAATCACCCATGCTGGAAGACCATTGTACATAAATACCTGGTGCAAAATGGCAGAAATAAGCTTCTGACCATTTCAAAAAGGAAGTTCTGCCCCAACCCCAAGCCGAAACTTATTTAAAAAATTCTTATGACACTCAAGTCAGCAAATCAAATAGCACTTTTTTCTAAATGGAACATTCTTGATTGAGAATCATAGAAAAATAGCAAAACCATTCTCTGTGGATGTGTAGATGTGGACACTATGTGCAGAAAATATCCATTATAGTTTTCTTCCTAGATATTATAATCTATAATATCTGTCTCCATGCTCTAGCTAGATACCATAAGCCCCCGAGTCCTTGTTTATCTCCATCTAATAACCAATATCCTTGCTCAGCTATATTTAATAACCCCAACTTCTCTATTCAATTCTATATAATAAACACACTGAGCTCTCAGGGTGCTGAGGTTACATGTTTGATTTTGAATTAACAGTACTGCACATGCAGGAACATTTACAAATTAATTGTGGCTCCCTCATTCACTCAAAGGACACCTCACAATACCAGAAGCTCTGTGTTAGTCACTGGGTACAGAAGAGATGTTGTGTTCATATTCTTGGTGGTGGCCTGGTTTTGGCTGCACAGTAAATGCTCAGTAACTAAAGGACAGCTCCAGAAAAAAAGATAGCTGTCATTCACTCTTGGGAAGTGGGAACAGGAAATACACAGTGGAGATTTCTGGAAACTTGTTTAAAATGTGATTGACGGTTTGGCCTTTCATCCCAGCACTCAGGAGGCAGAGGAAGGTGGAACCCTAAGAATTTGAGATGAACCTGGTCTAGACCAGCTGGATAATGAGAGCCTGTTTTTTAAAAGAGAAAATAAAAATAATAATTAACAAGTATTATTTGCCCTAAGGAGAATTATTCTAATATAAGATCTTGGAGAAAAATTAAGCCTCACAAAGAGGAGTTTATCAAGGGTCATTGATTAGGCATCAAAGATCACAAATATATCTGCAAGCAACAATTCTATGATATATTTTAAGTGTGTGTGTGTGTGTGTGTGTGTGAGAGAGAGAGAGAGAGAGAGAGAGAGAGAGAGAGAGAGAGAGAGAGAAGGGGGAGAGAGAGAGAGCAACATGTGCATTAGCTCCCTGGAGCTGGAGTTACAGGTAGCTATGAGCCACAGGATATGGGTTCAGGGAAAGGGGTCCAGTAGTGGGTGCTGGAAATTGGACTTGGGTCCTCTGCAAGAACCACAAAGCATTATCTTTAAAAAAAAAAAAAAGAGCTAATCCAAATTTTTATGATGCTGGAGCCTCGTGCACACAACATATTTTAATGCAATGAACAGCAGACACCATTAGGAGGCACAGACTTCTGTCAACGTTATTTAAAAAGGAATGAGTCTAAATTAGGATTTAGTAGTGGCATCTAAATTAAGAAAGTGACACCCAATAACAGATTAGCTGTCTGGAAGTGGTAGGGCTAATTAGCATATCATAATTTAAGATAAATATATTTTAAAGCAGAGCAATGAGCATATAGAATTTTGAAAGTGAGTTCTTATTAATATCTTAGATTTGTCTCATCTTAGGCAAGTTAAAATGCGGGGTATGCACTGAATGCAGATCCAGATGCCATCTCCGTCACTTTTCCTCTGGGGACCCTCAGAGTAAAGCAAGTCCTTCTGTGAGACCCATTTCCCTTCTCTGTAAAAAAGGCTTCCAAAGCCCACAATCCCAGCAACAGTTTATCAGTGGTAACCCACACAAACCGAGCTATTTCTCTGTTCCCTCATTTCTGCTCTATGTTTCCATTCTTAGTATAGTTTCTCATCTCTACTCAACATATGTAATTTGATCTGGGTTGACTTTATTGTGAGTGGCATTGCCTTGTTCCTAACTTTGAATTTCGTTTGCCTGAGGCAAGCCTATAAATGATAAAGCCAATGTCTGTTTGTTTTCTTTTGTTGTGTAGTTTCTTTCTTCTCTCAATAAATACTGCTTGTGTGTTGAATATAAGCTGACATTGAAAGCAGCACCTTAGATATGACAGGGACTTGGAGATTGCATGGTCAAAGAAAAGATGCTCACAACTCAAGGATGCATGGAGCCAGGCACTTTAAGGGAAGGAGAAAACATCTAGAAGAAAAATGGGGTCCAGAGATGCTGAAGAATTTCTTGGAGCTGTGCTGTGAAGTGCAGTGGGCGAGGGTGCAGGACAAAGCTGCAGCAACAGGCTGAGGGATAGCCCTGCAAGTTCAGAAGAGGAGCTACAGGCCACCTGAGTGTGGCAGGGCTCACTGAGTGGCTTACACAGTGGAGAGAAGGCACCAAGGTAAGCTTTAAACCTTGACCTTTTTTTCCGGAAGAAGAACTCAGAAATGTCACTCAGGAAGCAAAACATCCAGGTCACTAATATGCTGAGATAGTTTTACATAAACAACTGAGACTTAGATTCAGTGGGTTAAAGGCTCGTCAGTTGTCAAAGACTATGAGTTACCTGGGGGTATAATCAGCCACCTAAGACATACTACTACCCAATGCCATGATAACACCTGTGTCAGGAATGCAGCTGGGGACCAAGTGTGGGTCCAGGGTCCTGCTGCAGCCAGAATCTGTGTTAGTGTCCTTGGCCTGGGTTGCCGTTGAAGACTATGCTGATTTCAGTGGTCTGAGCTGCCACCTGGGGTAGTGTTGGTGTTCAGGGGCCATGCTGCCATTGGGGCTATGCCAGTCTGGGTGGCCTGTGCTGTCACCCAGAGCCATAGTGTCATCTGGGCTCAGGCCTCTGCTAAGGGGAATGTCTGGGTTCATGGCCCTAGAGTGCCCAGGGTTTGGATTGACATATGTGGTTCTTATTACTATCAAGGGCAATGAGGATGCCCAGAGTCAGGTCAGCCACCTGAGTTCAGGTGTCAATTTTGGTGTCCAAGGGTCATGATGTAGCTGGGGCCATGCAGAGCTAAGTGGCCTGCATTACCATCCAATATCATGGAGACATCTGAGCCACAGCTGCAGCTGAGGGCCATGTCTGGGTCTGCAGTTGTACTGCAGTCAAGGTCTATGCTGATATCTGAGTATCCTGTTATCATTGAAGGCTATTGTGGGAATTATTTACCAGCAATTGATTATATAAAAGGATTAATATTTATTAAGGAGTTTATGTGAAACAGTCACTGATATAAGATTGAACTAGGGTAATTTTTAAAGGGTTGAAATGATTCACATGGTGGCAATAATCTTCTCTTGGAGAACTCGGGAAACAAACAGGAAGGGGAGTCAGTGTGCAATGATCTTCAAAAGGGCCTGACCATGCCCCATACAGGGGTCCTCAAGACCTCAAAGCCACGCCTTTTGCTCAATTACACCTGAATGTACTTCTACCTCTGTTTAAAATTATTTTGCGCATTAGTGCATATTAAGCAAATTTCTGTTTCCACTAAGCAATTTCTATCTCTATTTAATTATACTAGTCATTATATATATGTAATTCTATTTCTGTTTAAGATGTTTTGTATACCATTGTTTAGCTATTTTACATAATGACATATATTTAAGATACTGTTGTCATTTTACACTATACATTTACCTTTGTTTAATGTTTATATAATTGTCATACTTAAAGTCATTATTCAAAAACTGTAACCCATTTGTCTATTTTTACAATGTAAATTTCAGTCTTTAAGATGATAAAAATTGCAAATCACAGTTACTTAGATATGCCAGGTACTAGTCATGTTGTCTAGGTTTCTCAGATATATAATAAAATATGATAGGTAGACAAGAGTCTTCAACTACTTCATAGACCTAAAAAATATGACATTTAATGTTTTGTTTTTCAAAATTTGGCCATGAAAGACACAATAACTCCTGATAGCTCTGTTTCTTTCCCAAGATGGTATTGGGCATTAAAGACACTCCACAGAGTTTGTCTTCCTTGGCAGACAATGGCCTATTGGGCAAAAAGCCTGCCCTTGCCCCAATTGCTGACAGTAAGCATGCTGTCTGATCCAGATGAGCAGGACAAAAGATAAAAATTGCTAAAACCTGCCAAGACAAGATAAGATGGTTTCTTCTAAAGAGATCTGTCAGACATACTAGGCCTATAGCCAAAAAAGATAGATGTTCCAACTTTACCAGAAAACCTCTAAATCCAAGCAGCTGACTGTCATTGTCTTCTCCGAGATTTTATAAGTTACTCGCTCATGCTTTCAGCTTAGTCAGGTAATATATTTTCCTTCTCAGGTCTTTAATGAGGTTAAAAACTAGACAGTCAAGGCTGCTGCTACTATCTCATATCTTAGCCCTGAGCCTTTAGATATTAGATTCATATTATTCAATATGAACTGCTTTAAAGTAATCCCTACATTTATTGCCACTTACCAATATTCTAGACATTTAGGATATACTTAATGTTTGTTGTTTTTCAGTTGTAGTTTGATCTTATTTATGTTATTTGCTTTCTTCCTCCCTAGACATTCCTTATAATTGTTTCTATTGTATATAGTCTTAAGTCTTATCCTTAGATTTAGAACTTTCTAAGTTAGACAAAAGGAGGAGATATAGCGGATCCAGCGTGGAGTGCCAAGTATTGTAAAAATTATTTAGTGGCAATTGCTTGTATAAAAGGATTAATACTTATTAAAGAGTTTATATGAAACACCCACGAATACAAGATTGGACCTTAGGGCAACTTTTGGAGGGTTGAAATGTCCCGGTCTGTGGTGGCAATAATCGTGCCTCTGAGAACACATGGAGCAAACAAGAAGGGGGAGCAACTGGTCTTCAAAGGGGGTTGGACATGCCCCATGCAGGGGTCCTCAAGACCTCAAAGCCCTGCCTCTAAGTCTTGTTCAACTGTGCCTAAACCTGCCATAGAAGGTCATGCAGATGCCTGAGGTCTGGAGCCATGTTGGTGTCCAAGGTCCACACTACCACTGAGGTCCATGTTGATCTGAGTGGCCTACACTGCCACCTGAGACAATGGTGACATCCAAACCCAGCTGCTGGTGAGGACCAGGTCTGGGTCTATGGTTCCACTACATATTGGTCTGTGATCCATATTGCCACCAAAGGTCACACAGAAACCAGGTGTTGGAACCACAACCTGAGGCTTTGGTGGTGTTCAGGGACCATGCTGCCAACAGAGCCATCCTGACCTAAGTGGTCAGTGTTTCCACCCAGAGCCATGATGATGTCCAGGCCCACCCAAGATGCTGCCAAAGGCCATGTATGGGTCCATGGTCCAGCTGCAGCGGGGGTCTATGTTGATGTCTGTGGCACCTATGAACTAAGGGGCATGTAGGAACCATGCATGATAAAATTAGAAGGCCATGCTGAGTTGGCTCCATTTCTTTACTGGAGAGGGGGCCCCTCACCACAGGCCAGAGTGGACTGACCCTGAGGGTATGGGCATGGGGGAGCTGACTCCACTGACCAGCTCAGCTGCCACCCAGGCCCACAGCTGGACCTTGAGTTAGCCTACTCTAACATCTACCCCATCTAGGGCCTGCTGGAATTCATGAAGGGACTGGTCCTGTGTGTGGTAGAATGTTTTTTGTATGATGTAAATAAAGTAGCTGTTTTGGCGCATGCACGGCACTATAGAAGTGAGTGGAGAATCAGACGGCAAGCAGGTAGGAAAGGGTGGAGTTAGTCATTTTCTATCGGACCCTCAAGAGGAACAGATATGTAGAGGTATTGGCCAGCCACGGGCTGGGAGCCACGTGATAGGCAGATTAATAAAAATAGATTAAATTAAGATAAAAGAGCTAGCTAATAATGAGCATAAGACATGGGCCAAATAATTTAAAAAATATAAGCGTGTGATTCATTTTCTTTGAAAAACAAAAGCCGCGGGCGCGCAGACCAAGTTCCAAACCGCCGCCCCGAGAGGCGCCAGGTCACAAACCTCCCAGGCCCAAAACGGGCCAAAAAAAACCTTTTTACAACACCTGTGGAATAATACCAGCAGGATCTCCATGACACGGGGAGGCCACTGGATATTCTGCCAGGACCTGTGCAGCACCTAAGAGGCACTGATGAATGACACCTAAATGTGCAGGCTCCAGACTTACCAAGTTGGGGCTTTTACTATTAAAACCACATCAGAAAAATGAGCCAAAGAGCTCATCAGACAGACCAGGCCAACAGAGGAAGCCACATAGAAAAAAGGATGTCTAACAGTGGATGACAATGGCCCCACTAACCTGTCATCCCATCACTCAGTGCATATATCAAGGGCACATGAACAGCAAACTCCTGATGTCCTCATAGTTTCAACTTACACGGTTTCCCACTAGCTCCCCGGGCCACTGAATCATGGCCATCGGTCCATCTCTCTGTCCATCCAGTGACCTTGAGATTCATCTAGACTCTGTGACATTGTAGCTCTACTCTGCTCACCTCCACACACCTCTAGCTGGGTTCATTAGAATCTAATCATCTTATTGCACAAATTCTACTTGGTATTATTAATAAAAACCCAGAATTTCCAGCTACATCATGTGCATTGGCTTATACTTGCATTTGTATTCTCTGCCTCTATAAGGTATCTTTGAAGTCTGTGGCCTCTTTTGTATCATTCTATATATCTATATATGTGTATTCTTTCACCCACATAATCATATAGTCTATAGCCTACATATATTGTATGAAGTGTTATGTATGAGTTAATGTTATATCAGTTAATTAATATCAGAATAGAAGTTTATTCAGCAACTGATGAAGCAGATGCAGAGATCCACAGCTAAGCACTGGGCTGAGCTCCCAGTCCAGCTAAAGAGAGGGAGGAGAGATTATATGAGCAAAGGAGTCAAGGTCATGATGAGGAGACCCGCAGAGACTGCTGACCTGAGCTATTGGAAGCTCACTGACTCTGAACTGACAGCTGGGGAACCTGCACGGGACTGAACTAAGCCCTCTGAATGTGGAGGACAGTTGAATGGAGTGGGCAGTTTGTGGGGCCTCTGGCAGTGAGGCCAGAATTTACCCCTAGTGCATGAACTGGCTTCTTGGAGCCCATTCCCTACAGAGGAACACCTTGCTTAGCCTGAATACTGGGGGGAGGGCCTTGGTCCTACCTCAACTGGATATACCAGACTGCACTGACTCACTGTGGGAGTTCTTACTCTCTCTGAGGAATGGATGGGGGATGGGGTGGGAGGTAAGCTGAGGATTACTGGGAAGAGGGAAGCGGGGGGGGGGGGGGGGGGGGGGGGGGAGAGAACAGTGTTGGATATATTTTTTAAAAAAAATCTTTTAAATAAATGAATAAAAAGATCAGACTAAAAGAACCTGTGACTGCCAAGGGCTGGCTATCAAAGGAAATTAGGACTTCTTGGTAAATAACAGAAAAACATTAAACCTTACACAGCTTATAAATTTATTGTTAACCAATAGCATGATTGAAAACTGTAAATGTGTTCTTCTGTGTTTAACATTGCGGGTCAATGATAGTCGGGTAGCACTATTACTCAAAAAGAGAGACGGATAGTCAAGTTTATAGGGCAAGTGTAAGAAGCAGGGTATGATCTGGGAGCTTCCAGGGAGCAGAGGGACTCAGAACAAGGAAGAAATTGCTGGATAGAGGCCTTTTACCCTGAGATCACCATGTCCTCATCTGTTTTCTGCTGCTGTGATAAACACCATAAGCAAAAGCAACATGGAGAGGAAAGGGTTTAGTTCGTCTTACACTTCCACATCATAGCCCATCACCCAAGCGCTGACTACAGAAGAATGCTGCTTACTGACTTGTTCCCCGTGGCTTGCTCAGTCTGCTTTATTGTATAATATAACCCAGGCCCACCTGCTCAGGGGCCGCACCACCCACAGTGGGCTGGACCCTCCCACATCAGTCATTAATCAATCAGTAAAATGCCCCACATGCCAATCTAATGTTCCCTCTTCCCAAAAGGCCATAGCTTGTGTTAAGTACACACACACACACACACACACACATACACACACACACTCTAATAAGCATGCCTATCCATATTAGAAGTTTGAGGATCATTGCTCTAGAAATGCAGAACACATTATGAGTTCATTTTCTGACTAGGAAGTAGAGAAGGAAAGAATCTATAGGGTAATTCAGAGTGAAAGGTGAAAAAGATGTCACCCGCCCCCTGCCCCAGGGGCTACTCCGGCAGCCCACAAGAGATCAGAGCTGGTCAATACCAGTCCACAATCTTAGAATCTTGCCCCGCCACTCTAGGCACAAAGATACTGTCTTAGCTACTTTTGCCATTTGCTGTCATGAAATCCCAGACAAATGCAATTGAAGAAAGTCAAGGTTTATGTTGACTGTCCTTCATGGTGGGGAATTAACGAGACAGCTAGCTGCTGGTTATGTTAACATCTAAAGTTGAAAGCTCAGGGTGATGAATCTCTATGCTCAGCTAACTTTCTCCTTCTGTGTCTTTCAAGGTCCCAAACCATAGGGTGGAGAGTTCTTATTTTAATAAACCAAATCTGGATAAACTTTGCCAAGCAAGCCAAGATGTGTCTCCTAGGTGACTCTAGACTCTATGACCATCAATATTAACTATGACAGAAACGGAGTGAGCTTCTCTGCCCTTGTTTTTTTTGTCACTGATACTATGTAGTGTGTGTTGTCCGCCTCAAAGAATGTGTGAAAACTACATTGTGCTCTTTCTAGCTAACCTGTGACCTCCTAAGACATCATCTCAACTTGTGGAATCATTCTGGGTTAGAATTCTAGGAATTAAGAAGCAGGAAATTCATATTCTCTTTCCCATGTGAGCAAAGAGTTTATCTGTAGCTATCAAAGCCCTAAGTCCCCCTGGATCAATAATGAACCTCCATCTGTCTCTCTCCCACTCTCCCATTCTCTCTCTCTCTCTCTCTCTCTCTCTCTCTCTCTCTCTCTCTCTCTCTCCTTTTCCTTCTCTCTTCTCTTCCTGTCTCTTCCTGGGTATTTTCTTGTTTTGAGACAAGATCCCACTTTTACCCAAGCTAGCCTTGAACTTGCTGTATAGCTCTGAGCTCTCGATCTTTCTACCCCACCTCCTGACACTAGGGTTGCCCCACACTCAGCTCTGCAGGTTTGTTCTAGGTTTGCACAGGGATTCAGACATTGTTAGATGCACCATCTAGAATATACCAGTAGGTGGAGACACAGCCATGAACTGCTCTTAGTCCAAAGGCCATCATTTGCGGAGTCCTCTTGCTGGGGAGGAGTCTTTGGCTTTAAACCTGAAAGGGACTAAGTGAAATCCTCCCACATTAGAGAGGACTTTATGCCTTACTCAAAACTTATCAGTTTAACGTTCGCTTCATCTTTCACAGAAACATCCAGAATGTTGCTTAACCAAATCTAGGCTTCTTGGTTCAGCCAAGCTGACACGTGGCTTTGAACCTTCCTGAGGCTGTGGCAGCTAAGGAACCCTAGAATAACCACTGTTCTCAGATAGAAGTTTCCAGAAAACAGCTGTGGAAGTAGAAGGAGTGGAAGCTGGGGAGAAAATTAAGAGAAGAGTAAGGTAGAGGTGCATGAGGGTGATTGAAACATATTATAGACATGTATGAAGTTAGCATAAAACACATTGTTAAGTATGACTGACATATGCTCATATAAGTTCAAAAACAGATGACTCTGAAGATCAAGTGTCAACAGGAGCCATGGTGGGGACAGAGTATAGAGCCATCGTACAGACTTTCAGTAGTCTTCTTACAAGCTAGTTGTCCACATCAGGCCATGTGTGCCCAGTTTGAGGCCCCCTTCAGCCAGGAGGAGTTATCACCAAGTTACAGATTTGCCAATCTTACTTCTTTGCCATATTTGCCAGTAAAATACACTATCACTGTGCGGTTTTGGATAGGCAGATAATAAAATTCTGCTGAACAAATAATTGAGAAAGTGACTTCAGAGTCAACTAAGAAACCTTAATGATGAAATTGACTCCCCAGATTTCCAGTTGTTCCTGGGGTGCCACTGGCTACTTTCTCAATTCAGTTTCAAAAGAAAATTGTCAATCTTATGAACGGAGCTTTTATCTCCTTGGAGAAGAGTTTAACTCTTGCTATGTACCAGTGGTTTATTTCCACTAATGGAAGCTGGTTTGAATTCTGTATTATTTTTCGTTTTACCGAATTTAATAACGTATTTATCCTCCTGAGGTGGAGTAGCACCTCAGTCCTCTTTTCTCCGTATAAACTTCATTTCTTTCTTCAAATACTCCACAGCCTTTCTCTTTAACTATCTTCTGGAGGAAGTGGCTGTGAAATCCATACACTTGTGCTGACATTTAGTGTGCTACAAAGAAAACCCACCACCCACAGACCTCAAGGGGCCATCCCATACCATTTTAGCCTCTGACTTAATCGTTACAGGTTGAATGTTAAGAAAAGTTTTAATTGTACATATACACTAGATAACATTTCAGATACAATTGTCAGGCCATCAGTAGTATTATCAAAATATGTAGCATGGGAATCTGTCATTAAAGGATAGAAAAAATGATACACAAAGAGCCCATAAATCTGCCTGCTTATGACTATTTGCAGGAATCTGCAAATGCAAAACTTTGTGTTTGTTTTTAATAAGACAGAATTGTCTGTATTAATAGGCCAGGTTGGTCCAGAATTCCTTACATAGCCAGGATGATCTTGAAGTCCTGATTCTACTGCCTCCAGCTCCCAAGTGCTGGGATTACAGGTATGTACCATGTCTGGCCACTCACATAAGCATTTACATGTAGAATGAAAAATTATTTTTCTTTCAGTGAATCCTATTGGAGCTGTGACTCAGAAAGTGCACTGATGTCCAATGTACTTCGACAATGGCTTACTTTCTCCGGGTGGTTCTCATCACATTAAGATTACTAAAAGGGTATTTCAAATGCCAACTTGCAGGGTATACTTGTGGAGAGGAGGACATGATCTTGTCACTGGTTGATTGCTCTACCACCTGGCTTCTTGGCTTTACATTCCAGGCAGGGTTCATCCTGGCATCCTGTAGATCTTTCAGCAGCCAGTATCTTGAATGCCTTTAAGGTTTCCCCTGGGCGGGACGAAAACCATACTTGTCTCCAAGCAAAATATGATACAGGCTTTACCTAACACATTTGCAAGAGAATCACTTAACCCTAGGCTTCCTGGGGCAGGGAGCCCCAGAGTGTGTCCCAAACAGAGGCCCATTCCGTGATCCATGAAGTGCCATGGTTAACATCCCGGTCAGATGCCTCCCACAGAAGTTACCAGGAAAGTCCTAGAGTGGCAAGGTGTTAAGCAAAGTTCAGGGTGGCAGGCCCCTGAGAATTCCTCATATTCTTCAGAGAAGTGTTCACTTTCAGAGAAGTGTTCAATAGCAATGGCACCCTGTGCCATAGGGACAAAGCCCTTCCATCCCATAATGGTATCCCTGATGGAAAGCAGCTGCGCTGGGCCAGCCAGGGCACCATGCCCAGGAAAATGAAAAAAAAAAGAAAAAGGGCTCTTCATAGAACCTTGAAGAACCAGGGGTTGGCAAAGGATGGAAGTACCCATCTTACCCCTTCAATCCACTGTCTGCCTCAGGCCTCCTCCACTCAAAGGGCAACAGCTGGAATCTTCAGACCAATCAGATCAGTTTTCTGATGTTTCTTCAGATTCTAGAACACTGGGAAATGACAGTTCTGTCAAAAGTGGCTCCGTAATCGATGATCTGGGTGACAGGTTGCAGTTAAAAACATCATCTATTGAACCTAAAAAACATGATAAATAAGGTTTTGATTATTACATCACTACGGAAAGAAAAAGTGCCTTTAAAACGCATCCAAAAATAGCCATTTCAGTAATTAATAGAGAATCCTGGCTTCTGTGGGCACACTCAAAAAGCTAAATAGAAATATGTTGTTTTTTGCTTATCAGTGCTATTTCTTTTGGTTGGATGTGATGGCATGTGCATTTAATTCCAGCACTCAGAGAAGGCAGAGGCTGATAGATCTCTGTGAATTCATGGCCAGCCTGGTCTAGATAGTGAGTTTTAGGCTAGCCAGGGCTACATAGTGAGACTCTATCACAGAGTGGGGAAAAGCTGTTGGTGGACACCATGGCTACACTCCTACCAGCCTTCCAGTAGTCAGAGCTTTAAGATAAACATCAGGTGTTAGAAACAGATGCTCAGGACAGAGGTCAGAGGTCAGGGGTCAGACTCTGGTCATTGATTGGTTCATTCATCTTGCAGGGCTGAGGATGAAAACAAGGGCTTCCCACATGCTGGGTGAGCACTCTACCATTGGGTTACAATCCCAGCTAGAGGTCAGCTGCTGATGTGGACAGAACAGATTGGCAGTCTTGGTGGACTGCCAGTCAGTCCAAGAGCTGAGTGCCAGGCTTGGCAACCTGCCAGCACGTTGTGCCACTGCTGTGCCATCTGTAATGCATGCCAACTCCCAGGGGCCATCCTTTCCATGGCTCCAGAGCTCAAGGGGCCCTAGATCTGGCTCCCGGGGAAACTTTCTAGGAAGTGTGACATTTTCATACTTCACATGCCCTAGTGGAAACCCTAAGCAGATGCAGAGGCAGAGGGTGAGCCACAGTGAAACAGGAATGCTATCTTGTATGCTGGGGCCAGTGGGTGAAACTGAGCATCAGGCAAATGTGTCCCAGCAGAAGCAGAGGGAGACCACCACAAAGCTTTGGTTGTAATGTAACAGAGATCACAGACAAAGTAAAAACAAGAAAGGGTAGGGGTGGAGCCGGTGAAACAGAGACAGGGACGGAGGAGAGAAACAGAGACGGAGGAGAGAAGCAGAGACGGAGGAGACAAACAGAGACGGAGGAGAGAAACAGAGACAGAGGAGACAAACAGAGACGGAGGAGAGAAACAGAGACAGAGGAGAGAAACAGAGACGGAGGAGAGAAACAGAGACGGAGGAGAGAAGCAGAGACAGAGGAGACAAACAGAGA
>PVIH01003964.1:56058-123182 GCA_004025045.1 Sigmodon hispidus | reverse complement strand
CGCTGCACACAAAGGAAGACAGAATTGCCATTAAATACAATTAATCTCCGCCGTGGACATCTGCACTGCAGAGCACTCAGGCCCTGCTCGGGAAGTTGCTGCAAACAGCCACCAGAGCCCTGATTCTGGAAGTGCTCTGGGGCCCAGACTAGCTATCCCTCAGAGAGCAGCTCACAGAGGAAGAAGCCATCTGCCTGAGCCACGTGCATTTCAAAAACAAGAGCCCACCATATGTCATGTTAGGTTGTTAGATGAAAGCTTCCCAGGAGTTATTCTTGTATCTGAGAACCCTTCCAAACACACCGTTAAGGCAGAGACCACAGCCACTGATACATGCAAGCTGGCTGACGGCTCTGGTATCTAGAGCATATACAGATGAAATAGGGGAGGCAGCACCCTTCCAAGGTAGTTTAACCCTGTGTCCTGAAGGGAACATAGATATTTAAATTAATAATTTTTCATTTAAATTAGCATTCTCCATTTGCTGTACCATATAATTGATATGTCAGGAAGCGCACAACACCTTTCTTTCTTTTCTTTGTTTTTTTCTTGTCTTTTCTTTTTGTCTAAAACAGACTAACCTGAAACTCTTGGATTTGAGTCATCCTCCTGCCTCACCCTCATAATCAGCAGGAATCCAGGCACTCACCATTGTGCCTCACTTCCCTTTTAGGCTCACAAGCACCTCCTGTTCCTCTCTCCCAAGTTGCAGGTATCAGTTGTTTTGTTGTTGACCTCACTGTGTAGCCCCTGCAGATTTGGAACCGGGATGGCAGTGAGCTCACCAGGCTCAACCTCCCAACTACTGGGACTAAAGGCATGTGCCAGGGTATCGTTATTCTCTTTGATCTGAAAGCAGACCTCTAGCATTTCAGTGAGTGGCCATTTGGCTTTGGACCCTACTACCCAGCTGGCCACCTTTCCCACACCCTGAGAGTGTGCAACATACCTCTAGATGTGACACTAAATTTCCGGTCAGAGAAACTACTCCTTCGGATTAGAGGTTCGCTCATTTTTTCCAGAAATAACTTAATTGTTTCTTTCTTTTCTGGGTTCGTACTTGTCAAGTTCAGAACCTTTCCATGAACTTTGACGGTGGAATTGCTGAGCCCCAGCCAATAAAGGAAATCAAACAGGGCATCTGCCTTGAATTCGTAGGCGAAGCTCAAATTCTCTCCATTCAGCACGTTAGTGCCTGGAGGGAAAAAATTCTTCACGACTTCCTGGAAATCAAACTGAAAGAGAGAAGAGTAAATGACATGGAGTATAAAACCACCATAGACATTGTAAAATCAACACAACCCGGAAGGTCTGCAGCCATGCTCCCTGAGAGGGTGGTGGTCCACCAGGAAGGGAAGTGGTTCCTTTGCAAGGACCTGCTGAAAGCCCGGCTTACCTGAAGTCTGTAGCTTTCTCCGATCACTGAGGAGATGACCATGTCCATCCCTTGCTCTATCTGTCTTCTTATTTTGGGGTGCCTTGTGTTCACAAGAAACGCGTAGGTCCTTTCTAGGAGTCAGCAAGGAAAAAAAAAGTGTCCATTCAACATAAACATGCTTCTGATCAGCAGAAGGACACCTGGGGCCACTTTGGATGATTTTATGTGTCTATTCTCATTCCTGTCAGCTTCCTCAGGTACCCCGTGAGATTTCTAGCAATGTGCCCCAAAACTTTGTGAATCTGCAAGGTGCTCTGGGTTACTGTGAAAACAGGTTTGGGGAATCAGCTACCTTAGAAACCAAAAGCTCCTTCCTTACGTGAGAACACATCTCCAATTTTATTTACATTTCTTTATTGATTGGTATGGGGTGTGTGTGTGTGTGTGTGTGTGTGTGTGTGTGTGTGTGTGTGTTCAACAGCTTGTTCCAATCGGTTTTCGCCTCTACATTGTGGTTTCCACTATGGAATTTAGGTTGCCTATACCTGTAAGCCAGTAATTATCAGGGTCGCATATCAGATGTCGTGCATATCAAATAGTTACATCATGATTTATAACAGTAGCAAAATTACAATTAGGAAATAACTATAATTTTATGATGGGGGGTCACCACAACATGCCAAAATGTTGCAGCATTAAGAGGTTGAGAATCACTGCTTAAGCCATCTCCATTTCTCCAGGCTTGAGTTCCAAGTACCAAGGTCTTGAAGGTGGTACTGCCCCTGAGTCTTATCCAACACACAATATAAGGGAAGGGATGATTGTTTCCTTCTTTAAAAAGAAATGGAATCTTATTAGCTACTAATCTCTTTTCCAGCTCCAGGAATCAAGCTCAAATTACTTTATCAAGCTAGGCAAGATGTGCATGCCAGTCTCTGCTTAGGGGTGTGGACCAACTGTTATGTGATTTTGAGAATGTTCTATTGCCTTTGAGATACCTCTGAGGCACACCCTGTGGGCCAAAGGCAAGTGTTTACATTTTTAAGAAATGCATTTTGAAGATTTATTTATTTCTATTTTTTGTGTATGGGTGTTTTGTTTGCATGTATATCTGTGTAATGCTGGCATGCCTGGTGAATGTAATATAAAAACAAAAGATGGCTAATCTTTTAGTTTAGTGCCTAACCCTAACCATAACCATAACCATAACCATAACCCTAACCCAATGAAAGATGTCCTTTGCTTAGAACTGGAGTTTCCCCTGGTTATAACTCCATTTGTGTGCTGGGAGTAGAATCTAGTCCTCTGGAAGAGCAGCCAGTGCTCCTAACTACTGAGCCATCTCCTCAGCCCTGAACGCATTCTATACTAGTCTTACTCATGTTTAGTTTTCCTACCCAAGTTTTTCCCTTCTTCTGAATTTTTAAAAGGAACTTTAGATAGAAACTACCTTACATTCTATTTGATATGAGAGATAAATCAGTGAACAGGCTAGTTAGAACCTGGAACTGAATTTCATGCAAATCAACCAAGACCTTTTAAAGACTTATTAAAGACCAGGTCTGGTCTATCCCACAGTGGGGTAGGTTGCACACTACCTATTTACAGATCTGTCAGTCTGCGTGTTTATTATGACAGGCTTCTAGAAGACCGCAGTGCTTGTCTCAAGGATATGGTAACTCCTAGTTTGCATAAAATGTAGTCTAGAACAGCAGTAGAGCTGATGTGTTGCCTTAGTTACAGTCATCATCATCATGTAAGATTAGCCATCTTTTGTTTTTATATTACAGAACATTTTTATGCCCTGGCTTTTCTCTCAGTTGCCAGCAGTTGGGGTCCCGTCCCTCCCCCAGTAGACTTTATCATGCAATTATGTACTCTTTGGGAATCTCTGACAGGTCCCTTCTTGTGCCAGTCTTGGAACTTTGATTAAAATGCTAAACTAAGAGTTCTCATTCTTTCTTTAGATCCCCCCTGGGAAAACAAGTCTGGGGTGCACTTGTATATCTGTGAGTTACAATCCTGGACATCACTAAGCCAGAGCACATGTGGGACTCAAAAGTGGCTGGTCACCGCTGGCTGTGCTCTGGCCTTTCCTACAAACAGAACGTTCTGACTTTGGGTTGGGATGATGAACAGAAAACGCTCTAATAACCAACTCAAAGGGGAAGCCTCAGTGACATGAGCCAGTCATTAGTTATTACCCTGAACTTATTTTAAGAAAACTACTTAGGCTAGGTGGTGGTAGTGCACATCTTTCATCACAGCACTAGGGAGGCAGAGGCAGGCAGATCTTTGAGTTGAGGCCAGTCTAGTGTACAGAGTGAGTTCCAGGACAGTCAGGGCTACACAGAGAAACCCTGTCTTGAAAAACAAAAACAAACAAACAGAACTATGTAGTATCAAGTTCTAGAATCTTCTTATCACATAGTGTTATGCTGGTGACTCTCCAGAATTGTCATTGAATCAGAGAAGAGAAGAAAAACATAGAAAAGTTCATACTAGAATTTGAGTTACATGGTTCTTATCAGTTAACCTGAGAACCACAAAGAGATGTGTTTAAACATCCAACACCCAGAAACTCAAAACCTAAAATGCCTACAACTACCTTCAAAATAAAATAAAAAAAAATTTTAGTTTCCTCATCTTTAAAATAAAGTCAGAATATTATCACACAGGGATCACCCTGCATCTTACCACAGTAGAACTTCATACTTCTACCCTAGGAAAATTAACTATGGGGACAGGAAGATGAGCTGGGACCTAAAAACATGAACTGTTCTTGCAGAAGGCCTGGATTCAGTTCCCAGTGCACACACCAGGTGGGAGACAACTACCTGTAACCTCCAGGTAATACAATGTCCTCACCTGGTCCCTGAAGGTACTGTTCTCATGTGCATATACCACACTGAGCATACACATAATTTAAAATACAATTTAAGGGCTGGAGAGATGGCTCTAAGGTTAAGAGCACTGGCTGTTTTTCCAGAAGACCTACATTGTATTCCCTGCACCCACATGGCTACTTTTTTTTTTTAATCACTTCCAGAAGATCCAATGCTTTTTCTGGCCTCTAAGGGTATCAGGCATACAAGTGGTACACAGATATATGTGAAGACAAAACACCCATCTAAATAAAATAAAATAAAATAAATTGTTTTTTAAATGAAGAATTATCATCTATATCTACTTTCATGTTCAAAACCAGCCCCATTTGAATGATAGACCCTATAGGTTGTTGGGCCATCTAGTGACAATAAAGCATGCCTTAGACACAATATGTGATACACAAAGCGATTCATCACCCCACCCATTCTTACAACCCCTGAAAGCCAGGTCATTTCCTATCTAGAAAGGAAGTCTGAAGGCTCTGTGTCATGTCACTTCCTGCCTGAACAGGAAGTGAAGAGTCAAAGACAGAGGTTTCCATCATTAGAAGCTCCAGGAACTAGAGCGTTGGTGCTCCAAATGGTGCACATGGCAGGTTGCTTGCTGCTGCCTTTGGCATAGCTGACATCTACACTCCCTTCTTTGAGCCTCTATCACACCTTAGCCCACCATCCAGCAAGGCAAAAACAAATGAAGATTATTTGTACACCTACCTTTTGAGATGTCCTTCTTGGTCTGCACATTAATAAAGAACAGCATAGGCTTGCTCAATATTGTTTCCCTGTAGTCTTTATAATCAGAGTAGGTGGTCAGTTCGACGTATCTATGGAAAAAGCAGAAATAACTGCAGATGTAACATCTACTCTCACGTAAGGAAAGGGATATACTGACTAGACATGTGCCTACCTAAGCCATGGTCTTTGAGGGGTGTTTTCTGTAACATGTCTTAATAGAGGAAACACCTTCAGGTCATTGCTGAGTGGCTAAAGGTTCTATGGTCCTTGAACCTTTATGGTATCAATGTGTTGCTTTTAGAGAATCCAGATGAAGCTAATGTAATATATTAGGTGGACAAAGAGTTCATCTGAGGCTATCAGAACCCTAAGTCTGCCAGAATAATAATGAACACTACACTGCCTTCTCTCTCTTACTCTCCCATGCTCTCTTCCTCCTTCTCTCTCTCCTCTCTCTCTCCCTCTCCTCTCTCATTCTCTCTCTCCCCTCTCTCTCTCTCCTCTCTCTGTCTCTTTCTCCTCTGTCTATCTGTCTCCGTCTCTCTCATAGCTACAATAAAAGCCTTCCCATTAACCAAAAGAACAAAACTTAAGCGGTAGAGTCCACTGAGTCACCGCCAATGGATCCATCCTGCCCAATAGGTCTGGAATTTTCTATCTCCTCATTTCCCTCCTCTAATCCCAAGACTAGCACAACCTCCTGCGTGGATCACACTATTAATCATTTCTCCTCCAGACTATTACTAATTCACATTCCCTCCATTCTCGGCCCATGTAATTACAAAAATCAAACTGTTAATGGATTTCTGCTCACATCCCATTCAATTTTGCTTTCTTGGCTTTCTTTGGTATCCTTTTCTAGAAAGGTCTCTCTGAGCCCTAACTTTCCTCTAATGAATTAGCTTTCCCTCACTAGCCTATAAGTTTTCAGCCTTTATATGCCTCTACAAGGGTAATGAAAAGATCCAAAGGTAAACTGGCTTCTTTCAGGGGTATAGTAGTCTGAATGAGAATGGTCCCCATAGAATCATATGCTTGAATGCTTGGTCTCCACTTAGTGGAAGTGTTAGAGAAGAAATGGGAATTGCGTGCTCCGTGTCACTGGGGGTAGGTTTCAAAAACTGACATTCAAAAGCTAATGTCAGTTGCAGTCTCTCTCTCTCTCTACCTCTCTCTCTCCCTCTCTCTCCCTACTGCCCTCACATCAGTATACTGTTCCAGCACAGTGTCTGCCTGCTTCCCACCCTGATGACAATGAACTAACCCTCTGAAACTGCAAGCAATTCCCAGTTAAATAAATACTTTCTTTTCCAAGAGTTGCCCTGGTCATGATGCCTCTTCCCAGTGAATAAGACAAAGGGGATGATTAATTTCCTAGCTGTCCCGAGCTCAGAGTCTGTGTGGGCTCAGGTTGGCTAAATGGTAGCCAGCAGACCAGTGATATCAAGGTCCTTAAGCTTGGCTTGGTTTCAAGTTGGTCCAGATGAAGCATCTGCCTTGAGTTGACTGAGCTGACAGCAAGAGCTGCCTGTGGCTACACTGGACAGACTCATCCATCCAGCTGTGGATCAGACAGCTCCAGATTTCTTGTCTGAAAGGCAGTTCTTCTGGACTTGACCAGAAAACCACAACCTGGAGAAGCAGTCCACTGCCACAGGGGGCGTGGCCATTCAGTTGTCTTGAGCCCCTCCCATGTTTATGTCCTTCAAGCAGACTGGGTCAAAAGTACAAGTTGGGGGGGGTGCCCATGCGGAGGCAGAAAAGGTCAGCTTCTGCTTGCTCATCCCAGGCTTGATTGACTTCCCAGAAATATTGGATTATCAGACAGGATTCAGGGAGTCATTAAGTCTAGAGCTCTGGTGGAGCTTCTGAACTATTTCTCTCTCTCTCTCTCTCTCTCTCTCTCCCTCCCTCCCTCTCTCTCCCCTTGCCCCCCATCCATTAGCACTTTCTCCATCTTTCTCAGGGCAGTTTCTGTTTCCTCTGTCTGCCAGCTGCACTCTAGAGAAAGCACCTGGTACCTGTGGCAGTGGACCAGGAAAGGAGCAGTTTCACACACTTTTCTGACAACACAATGACAATGTGGCATTTCCTTCTCCCTGTAAGATCAACTGGCATCTGACCAGAGACATCGTTAAATTCTGCTATGGCCAAATTGTCTTCCAACAAACCCACAAAACAAGAAAAAGATGAAAACATCAAGTCAGAAATGGATCCTTGGCTGGAAGAACAAGTGGTCCCCTTAAGTCTGTGGAAGGCCTTTGCAGCGCCGCCGTAGGCCCAGAGAGCTGCAGGAGACACAAAGAGAGGCTGTAGGGAGTCACATATCGAGTCTGTGTGTAAGCTAGAGATTGTCATATACTGGAGACTGTGGACTGAATGAAACAACTGCACAGTTAGAGCAGATGCAGCAGAACTTAGCCGCCTGTGATGGATGATTCAGGGGCTATTTAAAGGGTCTCTCATCCCTGGGGTGTGCAGACAGTGCATGTCTGAGACTGTTGACAGAATAATTTATAAAAAAGAGGTACATTTTCTATATCTGACCTGGCCACAAATAAGAATCGCAGGAATCCCTTATCTATCCAGAAGATGTTAGAACCACTGGACGGCAGATATCTGTCCACAGCGCTGCAATCTGCATACTTAGACAGTGGGGCTCAAAATCTAGAAGTCTAAATGATGGCAGGTAATAGCATATACAGTCTGGATACTCAGGACAAAGGGAAAAGCCAGAAGCCAGGGCTCGAAGGAATGAGACAAAAGATTATATTATGGGATGCACAATGGTACACCATTTAAAATGTATGGCTTACTGATTTTTGACAATTTCCGTTTAGTATTTTTGACCAGTGTCAACCACAAGTAACATGAGCAAAAGGACACCAATCTACCTCGTTGGTTCCTTTACCCCCAGTTCCCTGTGTCTAACGTGTCAAAATTCCAACAAAATGGGGCTGGAGAGATGGCTCAGCGGTTAAGAGCACCGTCTGCTCTTCCAGAGGACCTGGGTTCGATTCCCAGCACCCACATGGCAGCTAACAACTGTCTGTAGTTCCAGGCAAACACCAAGGCAAATAAATAAATAAAGTTTAAAAAAAATTCCAACAAAATAAGCAAATGTGGGTGTTTATTTGAAATTTGCTATTATAAAATTTGAATTTAAAAGTTATTACAAAGCAGAAAGATCCAAGAGTCTCATCATTCAGTTCCATAGGAGTTTCTGTATCTATGTGGCTTTTATTAGTTATTAGTTATTGCTTGTAATTCAAGATGTCTTACTAGATGGCATTAGGGATGAGTTATACCATGTTTAATCAGGAACACTTCTGAATTAGTAATGTATATATCACATCTGTGAACTGGCTATTATATTTGCTAAAGTTATAAGGAATGGTAAAATGTAAGCAACTTTAAACTATTATTTCCTCACTTTACACTGTCCCTGAATTACTTTTAGACTATAACTTTCTAAGCCTGAGCTCAGGGCAAAGATCAGAGGGCAGAAAAAGCCATGTTTCAAAATAAGATGTAATTCATGTCCAAGCTCAGTGATGTGTGAACTCTATTCCAGAACTAAGGCTCACTGTGACCCTGAGTCACCACTAACCTTGACCCTGAGACACAGCTCTCTATGACCTACTGTAAGGTGGCTGCTAACACAAAGATGAGAAAAAAATTCCTCTGCCACCAAGAGCCACATGGTTCACTTGAGAGCCAAGGAAAGCAAACACAATGGCGGAGGCAGAAGTCCTTTCCGCTCAGGGTGTGGTCCCTGGACCAGTAACATCAGTATGACTGAGAACTCATCCAAGTGCAGAACTCAAGCCCCCGCCCAATTTCATCCAACCAGAGTCTGTGTTTGAATAAAGAACCCCAGGAAACATAAACGTTAAGTTGCCAACAGTTTGAGAACCAGCAAAGGGAAAGGTGCCCCACCACACAGACTTAGGCCCATCATTCACACAGAGAGGCATCAGGGGAAAGCCAAGGTCGGTACAGGTGAAAGACTGCTCTGTCAAGCAAAATATACAAAGGCAAAGAGCAAGAAGGCAGCTGTAGCTGGTGGGGGAAGGCGGGGTAGGTAGCTGGATGCCAGAAGGCAGGCAGCCAGTCAACAGTGACCAGGATACAGACAGTGTGGCTTAAAACCAGGGCAAGGCTCTGGGGGAATGAAGCCAGGACAGGATTCAGTGTGGCTGAAGCCTTAGAGTGCCTACGTGGCCGTCTCTGAGGATATTTAACTTCCTGAAAGTCATTTTCATCACCAGCAAAATAGACAAGCTTCTCATTGAGAGGGTGACCGGATCAATGGAGGCTTAGTAATAATACAAAAACTAACAGCTGCTGAAGGCTCAAAATGTGCCAGTATCTGTTTATTCAAAGCTTCATCAATTTAAGGTGATTATTTTTAATAGCTTTTATTTTAAATTATGTACATGCATGTTTCTGAGGGTGGGTTTGTGCATGTGAGTGCAGTGCCCACAGAGGCCAGAAGGGGGCATCAGATACACTGGAGTAGGAGGTATAGGTCGTTGTGAGCTATCTGACATGGGTACTAGGAATGAAATTTCTGCCTTTACTAAGTAAGCCATCTCTCCATCCTCATTTTATTTTAATATTTTATTTTTTATTTTATAAGATGATTATTTTTCTCATCTAACAGCCAAAAAAAAAGAGCTTATTTTACAAAAAGCAATTGTCCCAGCATTCCTCCATAGATACAGCGCAGAACTTGCCACTCAGGCTCACATACACTTCCTCTAGGCTGGATCTCACCCTAATCACAGTTCAGTGCGCAGATGGTGTCACTTTACCAGCGTCTTGTTGTGTGCCCTGAAGAAGGATGCTGCACAAATTAGTTTTACATCTGAGACAGGGGTGGGCGTGTGTGTGTGTGTGTGTGTGTGTGTGTGTGTGTGTGTTACAGGGCAGGGCCCAAGCTGGCTGAGTAGAGACCTTCAAAGTGCCACAAAGAACAGACATCTTGAATCCACTTCGTTTGGGCTATGCATATACTCTTCTGATTCACTCAGCCATTTACCTGCAAACTATGCACACACAGACACACACACATACACACACACACATCCCAGAACAATGCACCTAGTACCCACCTACATCCTGCATTGAGCAGCAGCCCCGAACTGGGATCAGTGAATAACTTTCTTCCCCATTTAACAACCATCAAGCTTAAATTCTATTTAATTATACACTAGTAAGTAAGGAGGGTGGTTTGGGAAAGCAATCAGGCCTGAACTAGTTTTGGGTATATTCACAATAAGGCAAACTGTGCCCTCTAATGAACTCTTAGGAAGAATCCTCTAACTACATTTTATGCCTGTGCATTATCAACAGTGTGGATGATTAAAATCAAATGCAACACAGGAAGAGTGTGTGCAGTGAGCAACTTCTTACATAACCCAAGCTATCAAAACAGAGACCCACCCAAACTACGTCCGTCAGAAACCATCTCTCTTCTGGTCTCCACAATATCACACACACGACAAACATACATACAAGCAGGCAAAACGTTCATACAATAAAAGTAGCTTTTTTAAAAAAAGGAAAACCAGGTCCTCCTTCCTTTCCCCTGTATAAAGAAGCCTTGGGCAATATGAGACTTGAATGCCTTCAATCAAGTGGTCCACTGTCACTCTGACTAATTTGTATTAACATTTTGCTTTGAATAAAGTTGTCCTGGGGCTGGAGAGATGGCTCATCACACTTGTCTGTAACACCAGCTCCAGGGGATCAGATGCCTCTGGCCTTCATAGGCACACTCACATGTGCACACCCACATTAAGATACACCTACATGTAATCTTAAAATAGAAAAAAAATTCTCATAGAAAAATAAAGCTTCCCTATTAGTTTGCAATCATTTCTTTTAATAAAATTCTTAGAACCTGGAAACACCCAGGGTAGATGTAGTGGCATCTCCAAAGTCAACGCCGCCTACCTCCATCTTGTCGAGCAAAGCAGAAGAATGTTGATAAGGCTAAGTTTAGATTGCTCTCACCTCCCAGCTGCTGCCCAGAGCCCAGTCCTCCATCAAACTCGGTTCCCCCCCCCCAGCCCTCTTAAGGTTGCCCACACAGTTAGAAAAGTTCCTACCATGGCATGCTCCCTACAAGAAGACACATGGCTAATTCCACTGTTCAAATCTTTCTTCATGGAACCTTTGTATCTCCAGGGTAGGAAAGAGCTGATTCTGTCAAATGCCTTCCCTTTACTTCAGTTCATTGGGAAGAGTGTAAGTGTGTGTGTGTGTGTGTGTGTGTGTGTGTGTGTGTGTGGGTGGTGTGAGGGGGAGAGAGAGAATATGCAGGAACACCATTGCATATGTGGTCTCCTTAGTTTTAATTGCGTTCTCTCACTGAACCTGGAGCTAGTCAGTTAAGGAACAGAACTGAGGCCAGCATACTGTCCTGTCTTCGGGTCGCTAACACTGGGGCTCCAAATACATGGACATTTTCACCTGGGTGGTGGGAACCGAACTCAAATCCTCTCACTTGAGGCACTGAGCCATCCCCAACCTAAACTTGCTGTCTAACTCAGTTCTTCCCACTTCCTCCTACAAATTGGCATTTTTTATTTCCCTACCAAAGAGAAACTCTTGGTAGGAAATGTTCTCAGGCATTCAAAACTCAGGCCTGAGTAGGAAGGATGCGCTGTCAATGTCTGTTTGCTTGCCTTTGGCTCCGCCCTCCCCACAGAGTACACATCAACCTTTCCCAATGGCAAACGCATTATCTTCACGTCTGGTGGGCTGCATTGCTCACACTCCAGACCCACTTGGTTCTGGGTCACTCAGCACCCAACTAAACGTGTGTGACAGTCTCCCTCCAGGCTGACCCAGCCGAGTGGAATCCAGCATGGATGGTCCTCCCTGATGCCACTGAGATCAAAGCCTGCTTCCACATCCTTGCCACATTCTAGTCTGAGTCTTCCGCCACAACAGTTCTGGGAACCTTTGGGTGAAGGCTGGGGTCTCGTAGGGCAAAGCAGGAAGATGGACTTTGTGCTTATTTCTGCCCAAGCTATCAATCCATGGAGGAGCCAACAACGGCTCTGGACTTTGCTTCTGAGGCTTTTTAACTCCATTATGGTTGCTTAGTTTAAGAAACACCAAGAGAGCAATTACTCCCGAGAACACGACATGCTACTTTCGAATGAAATTGTTAGTTCCCAGAACTAAAACTAGGTGTGAGGATCTCCATCCTAGACCTCCCCTGAGGGGTGTGCCTGCCCACTGAGCTCATCCGATCCAGTTAATGGACATAATGGAAAAACAGGCACCAGCTGGCGTGTCGGGTGGGGCTGAGTGTGCTCCTACTCTGTCCTCCCAACAGTGTCAGCAAGACGAGCACTTAGCTTAAAAAAAAAAAAAAAAAAAAAAAAGCCTCATGGCAGGTAGGATAGCCAGGTCTCCTGGAGAAAGGACAGCAGCCAGTTAGAAGATTTGCAGGGACAGAGCTACAGGCTAGAGTGCATGGCGTGGCCACCCACCTCTTGATGTAACTGCTGAGGCGGTAGAGCTGCCCGTCGAAGTTTACTAGGCCGTCCCCGAAGACGTTGAACCCCCCTCGAGCGTCTGCGGGTTCCCCGGGCCCGAGCACCATGAGCTGCTCACCACGCAGCTGGAAGGCACCGGGCTGTAGGCGGAGCAGCTGGGACAGGGGCAGCAGGGCCAGCTCGCAGTCGCACGTCCACAGGCTGCGGAGCTCCCCCGATGAAATTGAAGTCAGGCTGGGTCTGGACACAGGCTCACACGCTGCAGTGGCCATACCCAGGCTGTGGCTCGGTCCCCTTCCTACCCAGAGGGTCGCCGAGTGAGAGGATTAAGTCTGTCTGTCTGTCGAAGACTGCACACAGCAGACCCTCGGGAGCCCTGCTGTCACCCTGAACACTGGCCACCCTCGAGGAGTGATGCAGACAGGGCACCGAGAAAGCGGTCCCCGCGCTGCGCTGCCCCTTTTATCAGGCACCGGGCACGCCCCTCCGGCCCCCAGGCAGGACCCCAGATGCTCCACACCAGCAGAGCACTCAGCGTTTCATAACTTGGCACACTCCCACCTCGCCTGCTAACAGCCAAGACTAACTTAGTCATTCCACTCGGGTCAGACACTCATCCCCCGCGTGGGGCCCTCCCTGCCTGGTGCAACATCTTCCCTATGACAAATGCCCCGGCCTAGTGCAGCGCCCATCCATCCCACCGGAACCACTGCTCCCAGAGGACCATATGGGTTTCTGACCACCTCTCCACCTGAGGCCCAGGGGCTGTCAGAGCTGAGGCTGAGAGCTCCATCCTCATCTACACCCTCCACCCCCGTTTTGTGCCCAGTTTCTTCAGCTTCCTCTGCCTCCACCTAGATGATCTGGCTTTTCCTTCTCGCAGTCCTTCCCGGTTCCCACCCACCCAGCACCCTTCCATGAGTGTCCCGCCACTTTCTCACAAGGCTTTCCTGCATCCCCTGTGCACTCCATTCCTTGACGCTCCTGCTACCTCAGGGACCCTTAGGAACCCTTGGTGGCGCTGTGCTTGGATTGCAGGCAGAAGATCCCCTAGCAGGCCTCCCCCATGAGCTGAACTCCCCAATACCAGAATGTGATCATCAGTTCATAGATATTTGGGTGCTCTAGCTATGTGCTCACAAGTTTCCTGAGGGGTGAAAGGACTATTATCCCTTTCAATGTAATTAAATGAAGATTTGTATCCGCCCGCCATCCACTGTGTAATCTAACAGAGGAGCAAGCAAGTTTTCCAACAATTACACTGAGGCGGTAGGTCTCTGCTCTAGATAAACCTGCATGAATGAGCAGCCAGTAGACTCCGGACGTCTCTGAGGAGAACCTGAAACTTGAGTAGAACCCAGAGACTATATTCAATTTGTCTCTGAGTGTCTCCATAGTGCCTGGGTTTAATTCAATCCAACAAAAACTGCTATATTTTATTTATTCTTTATTTTGAAGATTTTAAGTGATTTTTATTTTTTCTGTGTATGGATGTTTGCCTTCATGTATGTATGTGCACGGCATGAGTCCTGAGTCCAGAAGAACACATCAATCAGATCCCCTGGAACTGGAGATACAGCTGCCATTGTGAGTGCTGGGAACTGAACCTGGGTCCTCTGCAAGGGCACTGCTCTAACCACTGAGCTGACTCTTCAGCCCCCCCACCTCCCTCCCCGTGTTGTAGAATTTTTATTCTTTCCTCATTTAGCAGCAAACGCATGCCGTGTTTCAGATGGCTTTGACTTTGTGAACTGTATTTCAAACTTCTATGCTATGTTCCATCAAAGGAATGTACACTTGTTTGTCTAGACTCTTGTTTCTTCCCTGAAACACTGACATTACTTTGTTTTTCCCTTACTACAAACAACAGCATATCTTTATATTTTTTTCGGCACCTCACCTCTCAGAAACAGAATTATTGGGATAAGTGACATGAGACGATGGAAAGCCATGGACACATATACACCCTAGTCTGTTTCCTGTTGTTATGATAAAACACAGACCAAAAACAATTTGGGGGAGGGAAGGGTTTATTTGGCTTACATACTAGAGTCCAGTCCATTATCAAAGGAAGACAAAGCCTGGAGGCAGGAACTGAAGCAGAGACCACAGAGAAACCCTGCTTACTGGCTTGCTCCAAGACTCTCTCATACAGCCCAGGCACACAGGCCTAGGGAATAGTACCATCCACAGTGGGCTGAGCCCTCCTACAGGAACTAAGAATAAAAAAAATGCCCTCGCAGATGTACCCACAAGCCATCAGGAGGCAACTCCTCTGCCGAGGTACCCTCTTCCCAGGTATGTGTGGTTTGTGTTAAGTAGTCAAAAATGAACTGTGACAGGATGTCTTTGTTTTCTAGAGGAACTCTGCCTTCTCCTCCCCTTTCATCAGCAGTGAATTCTCACGGTTTGAGTCTTTGATCCTGGGGGAGCATACTTTATAACTATAATTATATATGTATATATACATCTGTATTTGAATTGTTTAGATTACAATTAGGTTCACAATAGAGCATTGATGTTACACTGAAAACTCTGTTTTTAGAAGAGTGAACCTGTGTGTGTGTGTGTGCATGTGTGTTTGTGTGTGTGCACTCATCCTCTAGGGTTTTGGCACCAGACTGGGACAGCTGAGGATCACTGCTTCATGGCAACTAGCATGTGGTCAGTCATTTTTGACTACTCCAACCATAGTGGATAGGCCAATCTAATTTATCACCTTCATAATAGAGATCCATTCTATGGGTTCTGTTCCTCGGGACAACCTTGAGAGATGCAGAGATCTTAACTTAAATCCTCCAAGTTCTCACAGACCAGTTCACACCACCACTATTTTTACTCCTAGATTTTCCTGCCAGAACCCAAGTGTCTGGGGCTGATGAGATGCTCAGCAAAGTGTATTGTTGTAGAAGATTTCCCAGCCCGTTTGGGCCAGAAGTTTGGACCTTGCCTGCGGTGGCTTTTGTCCCTCAAAGAAATGAATCAGACACTTATATTAACTTCATACTGTTTGGCTTATGTCTCATGCACACTACTAGCTAGCTCTTTCATATTAATTCAACCCATTTCTAGTATTCTACCTGCCACGCGGCCCAGCCCGTGGCTCACTTGGATTCCTTACATGTCACTTCTTGGGGGTCAGATGGAGACTGACTAATTCTTCCCTCCTTCTACCTGTCTGTCCTCTGATTCTCCACCCACTTCTATGGTGCTGCACATAGACCAAACAAGTTCCTTTATTTACATCATACAGAGAGCATTTCCACCACAGTGTATGCCACCCAAGAGTTAGGCTCTGAGTTCAGATCCTCAGCATCCACATAAAAGCTGGGTCCGAACACCAGAGGTGGGGAAGACAAGAGGATGTGTGGAGCTCATTGGCTAGCCAACCTGGCTGAATTGATGAGCTCTGGGTTCACTGAGATCCTGTCTTATAAAAGAAAGGTTGAGAATAATGAAGAAAGTCACCCAGCACTGACCTTGGACCTCCATATATACACACATATGTTTAAACCCTCATGTACGCATGCACAAATCCACAGGAATGAGAGAGAGACAGACAGACAGAGAAAGACAGAGAGACAAAGAGACAGAGACAGAGAGACAGAGAGACAGAGAGAATAAAATATCTGTGTCCTTCTCTCCTCTCTCTTACATAAAATGGTCTTTATTGTTTTATCCCAGCTCCCTTGTACTATTTTTCTCAAGGTCAAACTCACTCTAAGAGTCATCTAAATTTCTTCTCTGCCATCTCACCCCATGGCACCTTTAAACCTGACCTAATAAAATAAAAACGGACCATATGGTCAAAGCAAGAAGATGTTTCCTGCTCTAGTTTCTCCAGGTTACCCTTGTCCTTGTCTCCCTCTGCTTCCTTGTCTCCAGAACAAGATACCAGGTTTCCATGTGCTTTGTCGGAATCTGATGTCTGGCTCGGGAATCCATATGTCAACTAGAATAAGTTTCTTAAACGCTTTAGATGTTCTCACCTATAAATCTGGTGCAGTTTGAGACTGGGGGTGGCAGTGCAGGAATACAATCAAGGGCTCAGGCTTGGGTGCCTAGTTACCTAGGTTCCCCTGGACACTGAGCACTCCTGCATCACTAGTGTGTTCCAGCTGCTTCACATGTAAACTGTGGGTTTTGTAGGCACAGCCCTCCAAGCAGTGTCTGGCCCACAGCAAACATCACACAAGTGTGTGTACAATGCCCGAATCAGGGGAATTCTGTGAGTTCACAGACTGACGGCCCACAAACTGCATCTGGAAGTCATCACTTTCTTTGTATTTCTCATTTTCTCTCATCATGGATCATGTTTTTCCTGAGCCTCAGGGCTCTGTCCTTGGCAGGCTCTTCTTCTGTGGATGATGTTGTTCAAACCTTTGGCTTTAGTGGCTCTCTAAAGCTGATGATCCCCATATATCTAGGTACAGTCCTGACTTCTTGTCAGGCTCTCGGACAGTCTATCTAACTCTATCCAGCCTCTCCACATGGCTGTCCACTGGTGGCCCCAGGGAACCTTCTTTCTCCATTAAATATGCTCATTCTTTTGTGTCCATCATCCTATGAGACATTTCCATCCTTCTCATCAGAATGACCAAGGCAGCTGGGCAGTGGTAGTGCATGCACTTGGGAGGCAGAGGCGGACAGATCTCTGTGAGTTCGAGGCCAGCCTGGTCTACAGAGAGAGTTCCAGTGCAGGATCCAAAGCTACAGAGTAACCCTGTCTCAAAAAACAAAGCAAAACAAAAGAGGAAGGAAAGAAAGAAAGGAGAACGAAAGAAAAAAGGAAGGAAGAGAATGCGTGTCTGAGACTGCAGTCTTTCACCCCACACAAACACTGCCATCCTCCACTGCCAGCCGACTCCAGTCCTCTGAGCCATTGACCGCTTCTGCCGAATCTGCACCTACGAATTCTAGGCATTGTCTTGCTTTCTTTTCAGCCTCTCTCTTTTCAGCTTTTTTCCCTGGTCGTGGCCTCCAGGTTACAGTCCATCAGGGCAGAGAAGCTGGAAGAGCAGGAGAGTGCAGCAGCTGTTGAGGGACTGGAATCCAGAACTCTGAACTAAACAAAATCGTTCTCTAAGCTGATTTCGGCAGAGTAGCTCATCCCAGGAACAGGCAGAAACTGACAATGGGCATCCTTTTTTTTTTTTTTAACTTTATTTATTTATTTATTTATTTATTTATTTATTTATTTATTTGCCTTGGTGCTTGCCTGGAACTGGAACTACAGACAGTTGTTAGCTGCCATGTGGGTGCTGGGAATCGAACCCGGGCCCTCTGGAAGAGCAGACGGTGCTCTTAGCCACTGAGCCATCTCTCCAGCCCCTACAATGGGCATCCTTAAAATAAGAGACTGGATCTCCCCACCTCCGGCTTCCTGAGACCTAGCCTCTGGAGACCTCCATCCCAAGAGAAACTTCATGCAGCAGCTGACGGAAGCAGATGCAGAGATCACAGCTAAGCCCTGAGCCGAGCTCTCAGTCAAGCCAAAGAGAAAGAGGAGGAATTACATAAGCAAAGGTCAAGGTCATGATGAGGAGACCCGCAGAGACACCTGACCTGAGCTATTGGGAGCTCACTGACTCCGAACTGACAGCTGGGGAACCTGCACGGGACTGAACTAAGCTCTGAATGTGGAGGACAGTTGAATGGAGTGGGCAGTTTGTGGGCCTCTGACAGTGGGACCAGAATTTATTCCTGGTGCAGGAACTGGCTTCTTGGAGCCCGTTCCCTACAGAGGGACACCTTGCTGGAGGGAAAGGCTTGGCCCTACCTCAGCTGGACATGCCAGGCTGCACTGGCTCACCCTGGGAGTCCTCGCCCTCTCTGAGGAATGGATGGGGCTGGGGTGGGGGTGGAATTGAGGGAAGCTGGGGGAGGACTGGGAAGAGGGGATGGGGGAACAGTGGTGGGTATGTTAGAAAAAGGTTTTAATTTTTTTTTTTTAAAAGAAGACTCAAGGATGTTGGGGGAAGAAGAAATACCACAGTCAGATCCAGTACGGTCATTCCAAGCCAGGAAGGTACTAGAGACAGATCATGTTCCTGTACTTGCCTTCTAGGCTCACATATGAAATAAATAAATAAATAAATAAATAAATAAATAAATAAATAAATAAATAAATAAATAAGTGAATGAATAAATAAATAAATTTGTTGATTTTTAAAGATTTTGTTTAGGTCTTAAAATATTTTTTGTGTCTTTTTTTATTATTAGGAATAAACCTACATTTTCTATCCGTGTATATCCTTATTCAAGGTCTCTTCTCCCTCCCACCCCCTCCAGTCACTCTCTCTTCTCCACATCTCCCCATTCCTCCCCAGCAAGGGCAGGAGCCCAATATTGCTCAGTTCAGCATCCACTCCTGACAGATCCAGTTTTCTCCCCCCAGCATCAAGATTGAGTCAGGTGTTCCTCTAGAGGGAGTGGGATCCAAGGTGTCACTCAAAGGTGTATCGGATTCCAAGCTGTTCAGTGGTTGTGATTTGCAGCTTGGACATGCTTTGCTTTTTGCTTTTTTGTTTAGAGTCCACTAATGAGTGAGTACATGCCCTACTTTTCTTTCTGGGTTTGTGAGACCTCGCTCAGGATAATATTCTCCAAATACATCCATTTGTCTGCAAATGTTAGGATATCATTTTTTTCTTACTGCTGAGTAGTACTCCATTGTGTAGATGTACCACAGTTTGTTAATCCATTCTTCAGTTGAGGGGCATCTAGGTTGCTTCTAGGTTCTTGTTATTACAAATAATGCTGCTATGAACATAGTTGAGCTAATGCCTTTGGAGTGCGACTGTGCGTCTTTAGGGTATATAGTCAGAAGTGATATTGCTGGATCCTTGGGGAGATTGATTCCCAGTTTTCTGAGAAACTGACATACTGCATTCCAGAATGGCTGAACAAGCTTACACTCCCACCAACAATGGAGGAGTGTTCCCCTTGCTCGGCAACCACTCCAGCATAGGCTGTCATCTGTGTATTTTATCTTGGCCAATCTAACAGGTGTTAGGTGGTATCTCAAAGTTGTTTTGATTTGCATTTCTCTGATGGCTAGATGTTGAACACTTTTTCAGGTGCCTTTCAGCCATTCGTAATTCTTCTGCTGATAATTCCCTTTTTAGTTCTGAACCTCATTTTTTGATTGGGTTATTCAAGGTTTCGGGCTCTAGTTTCTTGAGTTCTTTATATATTTTCCCATTCTCTAGGCTGTCGTTTTGTCCTAATGACTGTGTCCTTGGCTTTACAGAAGCTTCTCAGTTTCAGGAGGTTCCATGTATTAATTGTTGTTCTTAGTGTCTGTGTTAAAATATTTTTTATCTGTTTTAAGATGTATTTGTATAGCATGAATTCTATTTGATGTATAATAAGAACTCAGAGTCAGATATTAGGGGAAAGCTGGAATATTAGAGAGATAGAGAAACAAACCACAGCCACCCAGCCATCTTCTGAGGTTTGTCTCCATGAGATGCTCTGATTCCAAACATCTCTCGTCTCAGCCCACCAGAAAAGTGTCCTGGAAAATGGAAAATCTCCCTTCTCTCCCTCCACCCCGCTCTCCTAACTTCCTCTTCCCACATTCCTAAAGCTCAGATTAAAGGTGTGGGTCACCCACTCCCTGACTTTCGTGGCTTGGCTCTGTGGTTGATTCTCCTCTGATATTCAAGACTAATTTTATTAGCTATACCACATATTTGCTTGTTTGTATTTCACCTGCCTGTATGTATGTGGCCACATGCACACTGAAGCCCCTGGAGTCAGAAGAGAACATCAAATCCCTTGGAACTGGAGTTACAGACAGTTGTGAGCCACCGTGTGGGTGCTGGGAACTGAGCCTGGATCCTCTGCAAGAGCAGCCAGTGCTCCTTACTGCTGAGCCAGCTCGTTGGTCCTTAATTGTTTTTAACTGGGGAAATGTGGGTGTGTGCATCTGAATGCAGTGCTAACGAGACCAGAAAAGGGTATTAATCCCCAGCAATTGGAGTCATAGGTAGTTGTGAGCCGCCATATATGGGTGCTGGGAACTGACCTCTGGTCCCCTGCTCTTAATCTCCAGTCCATCTCTCCAGCTCTTAAAGCTTTTTAAGCTCTCCAGTCTCTGGCATCAAAACCCAACCAGACGCCAGAGACTCACATACACGTCATTGGCTTAAGAATATAGCACGCTTTGCATCCCTTTGGAAGGTGGGCTGGCATTCCCACCATGGTGCACAAAGGCTGGCCCTGACGTGCATCTCTCATATCCCTCTACAGGCTTCTGCTCACAGACACCTCACATTTGAGGTTAAATTAGATGACACCTCCTTCCCCCAGAGGCAAGTCTTTATCTCACCCTTTTCTAGAACTGCTGCCATTCATGTGTTTCTGCATCTCTCACGAGGAAAAGAACAGCTCCACCCTATGCCTTTTTATTCCAGGCACACTGTGACTTCATAAAGATATCCAATTTATTTTCACTGAATGAATGAATAAATAAATGATAAATGGCGCTGTGTCGTGGATATGCATAACATTCTAAAAACAGTGCCTGGCATAAATAAGTACTATTGAATGTTTGTTAAATAAATGAACAGAACACACTGAGCATGCTTCAGATCATTTTTTTCCCTGTGGTTATAACTGTCAAAGTCATGTGAAAGCCAAAGCAGGAACATATGGAGCAGTGAGCCCAGATTTGCAAAGATGTTTTATGCAAAGAAGTTCACATTCATATTTACTGTATTGGCTCCTGACAGTTTTAGCCATGACTGATCCAGAATGGAAAATTCTTCCTCCCTTCCATGCTTACCTCACCAGGCTCTGGCCATGGTGTTCTCTGAGCTCATGGCTTCCGTCTGCCCAAGTAAACATTCCTCTGGGGTCCACACACATGCCTCCCCAGGCCAGTGAGATGATCCTGGTAAGGTCTACCCCTTGGCTATTTGACTGCATCTTTTTTCTGGCCACTGGGACACTTGGTGCTCTGGAGCATTGAGGTCAGTGTGGGTCAGGAAACTGCATGGCTGTCAGAGTCTGAAAGCAGGCCAGAAAAACTGCAGTGGCTCCTGGGAAGACTGGTTCAGCCCATGAGAGCCAAGTGTGGCGCCAGGATATGATTCGAATCTACAGAACACTTACACGAGAGGGGACTGACTGCTTTGGTCTCCTTGCCTGGCCCTGGGCTGCAGAAAGCAGAGGAATGGGGACACCTCCCCAGAGCTGTCAGGGGGAAGAGGGCTGCCTCTGTGTTGCTGCTTTTCATATTGGACCATTAAAGAAGCATTCGTCTGGCTTGCAGTCCGTCATAGTGGGGAGGCATGAATAGCCTCATCTTCCTCAAGAAACCCCAACATAAACATTGACCTCAGCCTTCTGTGTGCTGGACACATGCTGTCCTTCTAGGCATGGCCTGGCATGGCCTGCTATGCCTCTAGAGCCTGGGACCTGTGATTATCACAATTCTCTACATCCCACAGCAAGGTCCCACCCTCTAAGCCTCTCCAAATAGCGACACCATGAGGATAAGTGTGCAAGTGCCCAAGCCTAGGGACCATTCCCATTCAAACAGCTGGAGTCCCTGGTTTGTCCTTTGTGCATCTGTTGGCTTAGACAGCTCTTTGAAGATATTCTCATTGAGGCCCCAAGTGTTTGAAGGTTCATTCCGCAGTGCTACTCGGAGAGGAGGAAACAGACTGCTTTTCAGTGTGAATTCTCCTTTTTTTCACCCACCAGGGATCTGTGCAAGTGAAGCTATATTTAGTTTCCTATTATCGGTAGGGTGCCTGTTATTTCCAAGCAGCCTTTCACTTGTTTTGTGAATTTCCAAAGGTCTTCCTCTCTCTCCATCTTTGGGACAGAGTCTATTTTTCCTTATTCTGATGCTCTCCTTCACTGGGTCACACTGATACCGTTTCCTGCTCACCAGCTTACATGGGAGGCTCAGGAAATGTTTTTTTTTTTTTTTATTATGATTGCTGCCCTGGCAATGTCCCTCTCCAAATTATAATAATAAGCTTTCTTTTTCTTCCAACCCATTTACAATTTCACGATTATACTTTAAGATGAAATATACTTCAATTATTTCCCCCTTAAATCTAATCTGTCTTTATTCTCTAGACTCAGTGACTCTATAAGCTGAGCATGATCCAAGTTGGTAATGGATATATAAAACAAAATCTGTCAGTCTCTCTGTCCTTCCATGATCTTATCTAAAACACGAAAATTTAAAATAGTCTTTGGGAGTTGGAGAGATGGCTCAGAGATGGCTCAGCAGCTAGAGAATGGCTGTGCTTGCACAGGACATAGATTCAATTATCAACATCACATGGTGGCTCCCAGCCATCTGTAAACTCCAGCTCCAGGGGATCCCGTGCCCTCTACTGGCCTCTGCATGCAATGCACACACGCAATGTGCATACATGCATGCAGGCAAACACACACATAATATAAGTAAATCTTTAAAATAAATGTCTTCTCTTAAAAAAATACTATGAGTAGACAATTCTTGAAAAGTGTCTGCTATGGTAAGATGCATAATTATTAACAAATCCAGCTTCAGGGTGTGAAGGGTGAGACTCCAAGAATAACATGAGAGTGTTTCTCCTAGGGGTCTGAGAGAAAGCGAGAATGTCCATCTGAAAGCCTCGCTCACTTCATGGTACTGATAAGCTCATTAAAGCTTCTAAGTCAAATACAGGGAAGAGCTGGGGTCATACAAAATAAGCAAATGCTTTCAGGGACACTTTATTTTATCTGTCTACCCAAAAATTGATTACTTTTTAATGTAATTAAAAAATAAGTTACTAATAACCAGATATTTCAGCAGAAAACCTTACATTTCCTAGATTGTTTTGATTCTCCAGAAATCAGTTGCCAAATTTGTTTTTTTTTAAACTATTTATTTATTTATTTATTTATTTATTTGTCTTGGTATTTGCCTGGAACTGGAACTATAAACAGTTGTGAGCTGCCATGTGGGTCCTCTGGAAGAGCAGTCACTGCTCTTAACCGCTGAGCCATCTCTCCAGCCCCGCCAAATTTGTTATTTTTACACAATAGCTCTGGTTCTATTGTACAATATCTGTGAATATCCTGGTAGGTTCTTTAATCAAAAAACTGTAGATGGGGCTGAAGAAGGCCAGCACTGATGAGCACTTGTTCACCTTAAAGAGGATCTGGACCTGATTCTAGGCACCAACATGACAATTCACAACCAT
Organism: Sigmodon hispidus; assembly: GCA_004025045.1. Lineage (NCBI taxonomy): Eukaryota > Metazoa > Chordata > Mammalia > Rodentia > Cricetidae > Sigmodon > Sigmodon hispidus. The sequence continues at coordinate 99,466 of PVIH01003964.1, read as the reverse complement.
CTGTGATCCAGTTTCAGAGGGACCCTGCATGGTCTACTGGCTCTTGCAACATGTAGTTCACATACATAGCTACAGACAAACGAACAATAAAATAAAAAAAAAAATCTTAAAAGGGGGGAAGATAAAAGTCCCAAGTGCTAGGCTCCACCTAGATGTTCTTGGCCCTGCTTAGACACGTGAGGCTTTGCTGGAGTGGGGTGAGCATTACTGAGAGCTGACAGACTCCCACCATCCTGCCTCTGCTTCATTCTTGAACATGAGTGGCTCAATCCATTGATGTGTGCCAAGATTCATGTTCCAGGATGACAGAAATCATCTCAACTTTATAAGTAAAGAGTTAAGAAATTGTTTTTAAAATGTCTGAACATGGGCCAAGAACTTGCTGAATAATTCACAGTCATCATCTCTTTCCAGTTCCAAGGGTCTGAGGACATCAGCAGAGCCTGAGCCATTAGGAAACTGTCCCAGGATGTGAACTAAGTCTCCTGTTTTCTCAGATGAAAGCTGGAAAGTCTCAATGAGCTACAAGAGGCAGGCTCCACCCTCCAGAGCACCTGTGGTCACACAGTAGGGTACCTTGATTCTCTGGAAGGACCTTGTATTCATCATCTGCCCCCTTTCTCTCTGTACTGCTGACACTCTAGGAGACAGATTTTAATATATTTTAGCTACAGCAGGAAATAAGTGTGACAGCACCTTTTTAATGAGCCCAAGTTTGTCCTACTTACTAAATGTAATGTAAATGTAAAAAGAAGAAAATAAATAATACTTTCCACTTTCCACAAGGTTGGCCTTATTTGAGTCAATAGGATCAGCTTTCCAATGAGGAGATGAAGTAACTGTGGCTGAATTGTCAGTGGTAAGGGCTAAAACACTGCTTGGTCTCAATCTAAAGGTCTTGCTTTTTCTATTCTCAAAGATAGTGCTCCCAAACTTCTACAAAAAATCCCCAACACACACCCCTCTCTGCTTCTTACCCAGGTCAGAGCTGAAGGAAAAGAAAACATCAGTGGGTTGTTTGCTTGTTTTTTAAATCAACCCCAGGAACTTAACTCTTTCACATCCCTATTGGATATAAACTAAGTCTCTTGGCCATGTTTCTGTTCCCTTCTGCATCCCATGTCTAGGGAAGATACACATACTCCCTCCTGACTGCTTGGTCTGCAGTCTATGCTAACACGACATCTCCCAGTCACTTTGTCCTGGCTCCACAGATGAACTTATCAGATCTGCATACTGCCTTCATCTGAGTAGTATGGACTTTTGATTTACTAGAGTAAATCCAAGAGAGTAAACTTCTGCTCTTAATGGTTCCCAAAAGAGACAGAAATGGCTGGCCATGTTAACATACTGCTGGAGACTTTGACTTGAATATGCAACTGAGCTAAGGGCACACAACAAAAAACAGGCATAGGCTGTCTGCCCCAAAGGGAAACCAGACAAACACTCTAGACACATGAGACAGAAAAGGACCTTTGAAACCCAGGGATCCTCCCTAGCAAGTTACTACAGGATTTCTAAATACAAATAATCTTTTAATTTGAAAAGAAGCACATGGACATTGAAGATATTGACAAATCTTTCTCTTTTACAATCCACATCCTGGCATAAAGATCATTGGGTTTTCAGCACTTGGACTCATGCCTAGCCCACTGTAGACATTTGGTAAATATTTGCTGAGGAGGGAAATGACTGAATAATTGTCATAGTCCAATTCCTGTTTTAGGGACACACGACCACAGGATGGGTAAGCATTGAAGTCAAGCTCTGCTTTAGCTCCAGGCTTTAGTACAAGAGTGAGAGGCCTCATCTGATGATAGCCTTCTTGTTGGCAGGGTCTCGGGGTGACATGGGCTACTACATGGCTTTGCAGCAGTACCCTCAGGATGAACCATTAACCCCCAGCGTCTTCATTAGAGCAACAAAAACCATTTAAAGAAGGAAAACCCATTTCAGTTCATGGTTTTAGAGGTCTTGTGTGTAGACACATAGCTTCTGCACGTCTGGGTTCATGCACATGGGTCAGAGCTACAGGACAGAGAGCATGTGTAAAACAGTGTGGCTCATCTCATGGCAGATAGGCAGCAGAGGCCAGAAAGGGATGGCAAGATATGTCTTTCAAAGGCTCCTCTGTGGCCTGCTTCCTCTCACTAGATCCTACTTCCTGGTTGAACTTACCAGCTAGTCCCCCCATGATCCAATCGGCTCCCAGAAATGTCACATCTAAGGTCTGAACCTTCCACACACATGGGTCGTTGAGGCAGATGGGACTCTGTGTTCAAACAACAGCATCTATGAACTGAGTCACCCACTGGGTGAGGGGGAGGGACCCTGTCATCTCTTAAAGGTCCCATATCCTCCCATGTTTAATATCTCATAATGGGGCTCTAAACTCTAAAAGCCTGAGTTTCAGAGGTAACAAACTATGTTAAGCCATAGCAACAATTAAACACAAGTTCCAGCTTTCTTTTGCTATTGTGGCTCTACTTTTTGACTTATTGATTCAATAAACATGTTCTACCCAGGGAAAGGTCCATAAAACAAGCTAGAAATACAACCTTAAGGCACATACATTCTTCCTGACTCTGTGTGATTTGATAAAGCTTATTAGCTTTGGCTTACCCATGTTTTCACCCTAGACCAATACCTCCTGGGTTTTCTTTCCATCAAAACGAGAGAAGTAACAGCTTATATGACTACCTCTGTGTCATATTCTGAAAATGAAGTAAAAATAGCATAATTAATAAGTTCTTGATGCCAATGTATTGCGAATAAAGTATGTATGTCATGTTACTGTGTGTTTAGTGTTAATACTGGACACATCTAACAGAAGAATATAGGTCAAATGCGGAAGCTTTAAATTAGGAGATATTTACATAGTTGGCCTAGAACCTGGATGAGTTGATGTCCTCATTAGTTTTGACTAGTAAGGTCAAAAGTCACCTGAGAAGAGTCTCAACTAAGGACCAGATTGGCCCATTGGTGTGACTGTGGGCATTTTCTTGATTGCTAATGGATGTTGGAAGGTCCAGCCTACTGTAGGTGGCACTGTCCCTATGCAGGTGGGCATGAGCTGAACAGGGAAGGTAGCTCAGCATAAGCCTTCCTTGTGAACCAGCAAATAGAGATCCTCTGTGGTTTCTGCTTCAAGTTTCTACTTTTAGTGATGGACCATGATGTGGAAGGGCACTCCAAATAAATCCTCTCCTCCCGTGAGGTGCCATTGGTCAGTGTTTCACCACAGCAAGAAAAAGAAAACCAATGGTTGGCAACTGAAAACCAATATTTGAGCACACCTTTCCTGAGGGTAGGAGGGCTGCCATACTCACCGAGGGGCCGGAAACAGGAGGGTGGAACCTATATACTCCTCTTTCATTGGTTATAGCAGGAGACCTGGTTTCCTGTACCCTGGACAAAGTACCTCATCATGATTCTGACAGAACCCAGAGCTGAAGTCATCAGAACTCCAGCTTTCCCTTGGTCAACAGAGGCACTTAACTGGCTGCTGGTTCTTCATCTACACCCATTTCTGGACTGCTGAGTTGGGGTATTTATCCATTTCAAACTCCTACCAGGGCTGGCCTGTACATTCCAGTCTGTGTCTTCAGGTATCAACGTCCTTTTGAGAGTCTACAACACAGTGGTGTAACCCCTTCTTAGGACTTCCATTTTGAGGCTCTCCATGTTCTGAGGCTATCCATATGTCAAAAGCCCCAGGAGAAACAATAGAGCTTTTGTTTAAGTAAACCTAGGAATGCTGCAAGATAAGCTAGATAACTGGCCTGCATGGGAAGGCTTGGTGGAACTGTCTTTCCACACTTCCTGAGCAAACATGAATCTGTATGTCCAATAACTCATACAAAATCTTCATTTTTGTCTGTGTTTATAACCTTGTTAATAAAACAGCATGAGAATGTAAAAAAAAAAATGTTCATCTGTAAATAATGGCCTGAAAGTAAAAACAACTGAAATGTCTTTATCAAGTGAGGGCAATCCAAACAATGGGCAGAACACACAGTTTTCAATCATGTAGGTCTTGGGTGTTTGTCATAAATTACAAAGAAAATGTTAGAGCCAAATGACACACTTAACAAAATTTATTTGCAAGTTATAGCTTTAAATGCCAACTTTAATAACTGATCAAGAGATCTAAGTGTGAGAAAAAGCACCAATCTGCCCAGTGGGAAGCCACTGAGCATCTAGACACATCTTTACTACCTGAGGCTAAATCTACCAGGGAAAGGAACTCGCTGACCCCAGCCCTCTCATCCTTAGTGGCTTCAGGTCTAGACTGGTATTCTGACCAGGGGGGTGTTGTAACAGGTTTCTGATCCAGATTTTTCAGTCTTTGCCCAGAGGTTTAGTCTCACTCTCAGTCCCACTTAGCCTCAAATAATCACATGGATGCTTGTATTATTTTTACACTGATCTACCTAGAACCCAGGCCTATAACCTGCCAATTCCTTCATCTGAACTCCCATCTTGCTCAGCCATGTGGCTCAGTTCATTTTCTCAGAGCATTTCAGCTTCTCTCCTCTGCAATGTCTCCTGGTGGCTCTGTCTCATGTCTGTGTCTGTAATTCCTGTACTTGAGTTTTCCCAGTCTTGTAGCTCCGCCCACACTTCCTGTCCACCCTCAGCCAGTGAATGGTTTTTATTAAACTAGTAGGCTGGACAAATATTTACAAAGTACTGTAATCCCACTACATTTTCCCTTATTTTTCTTTTTAAAACAAACCCCCCAAATCTAATATTTCTTTTCCCACCATTATCTATAACAAATTATTCCCAACATTGTAAACAAACACAAACATCCACAATCCATTTTTGGGGAATATAAGCGTAGTCCTCTAGGACTCCCTGCTGAATGGGGGTGCTGACAATCCCTTGGGGATTCAAAGAAAAATTTAGGATTAGGGACAAGTCTTTAGTGGAGTAGTCTGTAAGACTGGTCATCTCAGCCAGTCTCCTTGAAGTTGTTTCGGATGCAGAGCTCAGCAGAAACTGCAACAAAGGTGCTCTGAAATGCTGAATCATCTGGGCCATCCATTTCCATTAGAGACTTTTCAGGGGGTCTTTGTTAATTAAACTTTATTTTCTTTAACTGGGAATAAATCCACAGTTTCTCATTTTCTATAGAAATAAAAAGAAAACCTTTTCTCCAAAGTAGTATATCTTTTGATTTCAATTTAAAAGTCAACTCATTTACAAAATATATACATTGAATTAATCCCTCAGTATTTGTAATCAAATGCCTTAGCTACTTCATTTATAGCCAAAAAAAAAAAAACAAAAAAACTTAAAGACAAGACAATAACATACAGTATCCAGACACTCTTTGTATTTCCATTTTTACATGGCTTATTAATATTTCTTTTTATTCTATTTCTTTTTTAAAGTACTTTCTTCTTTTTCCTTTTTTTCTCTCTCTTAAGCCTACATTTATTTTAAATGTACCCTAAACCATTTACAGTTTTTTTTTTTTGAATCTGTCTCTACTGTATATCTCTAATCTATTCTGTTTCTGACCACTGTTTGCTTAGTTGGGGTGGCTGACCAACTCAGCTCTATTTCTTTCTGTTTCTGACCACACCTCTGTGGATTAAAGTCATTGCTAGGGCAGCCACCCAGCTCCTAGTCTAGCTGAAGTTTAGCTTTTTAGCTGAGATATTGGTAGGACCCACAATTACCACTCTGGTGGATTTTTAGGGTTCATATAATCACCAAGTAAAGCATTGCTATCTGCTGCTCATTAACTCCATTTAAGTATTTGGCAGCAAAGCCTCTTCTTAAAAGATTCACGAGTGTTTTGCCTCTAAGGCTGAATCAGGAAACTTCAGTTAAAAAGGCCACACCACTGCTTGCCTCCAGCAAACAGAGTTGATCCAAGAAAATGCTGCTACTACTAAGAATCAATCTTTGATTCTGTTTCCTTTTTGTCCCTATAAACAGAAACCTTAAATCCACCATATGCAGCTTTTTTCTTATATTGAGGCTCAGAAATCGGCCTTGTTGCAGCTTGTAAACTGCACTCTAAAAGCCAGCCATTTTCAATTCAAACCCAAGCCCACATGCCTCACCAGGGTGTCTCTGTATCACAGACTCTTGTGAAAGCCACAAGTCCCAGAAGCTGCTTTTGGCTCTGATTCTGTGCTTTAAAACCCTTTTCTAATTTTTCTCAAGCTTTATGTGGGCATATACCACCCACATTGGGCAGCCATTTGTTATAAGTTGCTTCTGGCCTGGGCTTTCTGGCCTAGAGCAGAGGTTTGGACTCACAGTCCCACAAAACACTCGCAGTCCCACAGAGATATACAGACTTTTACATTAACTTTCTGCTGACTGGCCTAGGGCTCAGGCATATAACTTGCTAACTCCTTCATCTGAACTCAACCCATCTTGTTCAGCCACGAGTCCTGGTACCTTTTCTCAGCAGCATTTCCTCTGCATCTCCTGGCAGCTCCAGCAACTCTGCGGCATCTGTCACTGCTCTGAGATGTTCTGGAGCTTTCTTAGCCTGATAGCCCCACCCACACTTCCTGTCTGTCTTTGGCCAATCAGCTTTTATTAAAGTCATAGACAGGACAAATATTCACATTACCAGCATAATCCCACTACAAGAGGGTGCCCTCCACATTTTCAGGAAGATGGTTATTTTCCAGACCTCCCCAGTGGGGACTCACTGATAGAATGCTTAGGACTCATGACACCATGGGCCAGTGGCCCTTATATCTGTGACACAAAATTATGTCCCCTCATCTAGCCATTAAGACATCTCCGCAAGATCTTCCTCCTAAATGAATATACCTTCAGTTAGTAGCCACTGAGTTTAGCCTTTACTTCTAACTGCACATGAAAGATAAATGTCACCAGAGTAAAACAGTGACTCTGACCTTGTGTTATTAGATAGTATCTGCTAGCAGGTAAAAAGGGCACATGGGGTTTCAGCATGTTCAGCTACCAAGCTACAGGTCCTTTTAAAGGAACTCAAAGCACAAGCATGTGAACCCTGGTCTGTGGCCTTCTGGTTATTTAGATCTCAATAAGTCAACTCTTAGAATAAAAATATGAATTTCAAGGCAGATCCTCAAAGTGCCCCACATTTCTAAATGAAAAAAAAAAAAGAAAAAGAAAAAAGAAAGTTGACCTGTCTCTGTCGAAGGGACAGCCTATTGAAATGGTGGTATTATTTTGTGCTGTTGACATTGAGTTACAAGACTGACCCCAGTGAGTGATACCATGTCCACAGAGGCACCTGCTCTGGCAGGTCCTCACAGCCATTGTGAAGGGCAGGAATGCTTACCTCTGTGGTAGTCATTCTTCAGCACAGGCCGTTGCTTAATCTCATTACATTGTCAACTCCCAGGATGCCATTCAAATCCTTCTTTTTTTTTTTTTTTTTTTTTTGAAGTGACAGTAAAAAACACAAAATCTTGAGTTTCTAGACATGACAGAAAATATGTGTCAAGGTTCTCAAAACTGAACCCCCCCCCCATAAAAGATTTAAGGGATGGGAAAGAAGAGAACAGACAGCTTCAGTTGTGTAGAGGGGGCTGTCACCCAAAACAGAGGCAGCCCCCATGTCTGACCTATCCAGTGGGTGGAGGGGTGGTGAGCAAAGGCTTTGGACAGAACACAGGATGCTTTCAGAGAAGAAGCTGTGGGTGCTCTGGCTGAGTAGAGCACAGAAAGAGAGTCTCATCCATCCACTCTCAGCTGTCTGCACACACAATATTAAAGTATATTTTTAACACAGAAAACTCAACATGTGGGCAAAAACTCAAGTGATATAAGAAAGTCAGTGGTGGGATCTCCAAAAAGTAGAATAAAAGGTAAAGAATAGGATATAAAAACAAAAAAGTAAGCAGTAAAAGGACCGGAGAGGTGGCTCAGAGGTTAAGTGCACATACAGCTTTTGTACAGAACCTGAGCTCCAAGCTCCTGTATCAGTGGTTACAAGTACCTGGAACTCCAGCTGCAAGAGATCCAACTTCCTCTTCTGACTTCCATGAGCACCAGTGTATGTGGGTGTGAGAGCGTGCATGAGCACTTTAAAAAATAAAACTATCATTTTCTCCGGTCTGAAGAGATAGCTCAGTGGTTAAGAGCACTGACTGTTCTTCCAAAGGACCTGAGTTCAATTCCCAGCAACCACATGGCAGCTAACAACTGTCTGTAATTCCAAGATCTGACATACTTACACAGTTACATATGTAAGTGTGTATAAACACTAATTCACATGAAATAAAAGTAAATATTTAAAAAAATAAAGTCATCATTTTCTGAAGGTACACAGTATGGATAAGAGTCAAGAAACCAGAAGCCACCTTTGGACAGGTCGTGCAGAAATGGAGCAATTCCTTTCTGACCTGCTGTAGAGAAGTAACTTCTAGAACTTTCTACCTGATCTAATTATTATTCCTATATGCAGGGAAATTTCACATATTTTTGAACACTGAAGAGATGAGAAAGCCCCTGGCTCATCAACTAGAAGACATGGTTCAACAAGAAGGAAACGTATTAGAAGGGAACATCCAGAGCCAAAGGCACTAATTGAGGAGCAAAGAAACTGACAAAAATTCTAGCTGGGCCTAACAAAGAATGTGTATGATCATGTATCGCTCAACAAAAGAGATCCATTCTTAGGGCTAGATTATCAGGTGATTTAGCACTGGTCACCATCAGTTTGCTGCCTGATGCTCGTGATAAAACATTGACCAAAAGCAATTTGCTGGGATTTATTTCAGCTCACAGGTTACGGTCCATCATCAAGGAACACTAAAACAGGGACTCAAGGAGGAACAGAAATAGAGACCGTGAAGGAACATTGTTTCCTGGCCTGGTCTTCATGGTTTGTTCAACTTACTTCCTTCTATAACCCAGGTGTGGTGGTTTGAAAGAAAATGGTCCCCATAGGGAATGGCAGCATTAGGATGTGTGACTCTGTTGGAGGAGGTGTGGCCTTTTTGGAGGAAGTGTGTCACTGTGGGGGTGGGCTTTGAGGTCTTCTATGCTCAAGCTACTCTCAGCATCAGCTCGCTTCCTGTGATGCCTGCTAATCAAGATGTAGAACTCTCAGACCCTTCTCCAGTGCCATGCCTGACTGCATGCTGCTGTGCATTCCACCATGATGATAATGGACCAATCTCTGATCGCTAAGCCAGCCCAATTCAATGTTTTCCTTTATAAGAGTTGCCATGGTCATGGTGTCTCTTTGCAGCAATAGAAACCCAAACTAAGACACCAGGACCACCTTCCTGAGTGGGGCACCTCCCACAATGGGCTGGGTCCTCATTAATCAAGAAACTGCCCCCCACACACAGGCCAATCTGATGGAGGCAATTCCTCTTTCATGGTGACTCTACTATGTATCAGGCTGACAAAATCTAGCCAGCACTTTCACACATCACAGCATGCACTTAATAAACCTTGATTGTGGTGTTATATTTTATATTTAATAAAATCAGCCTGGAATATAAGGTGACAGATCCACCCACAGTCAAGCAAAGAAGGTCAGAGAGTGGTGACCCACTCATGCCTTTAATCCCAGCACGGGAAAGAATGAGTGGTCACCTACACCTTTAATCCTATAACTCCAGAGACAGAGATCTTTCTGTGTTTCTGTAAGTTCAAGGCCTAACTACCAAACAGTAATAGCTCACACCTTTAATCTTAACTCTAGGATTATAATGCAGAGTTAAACCCAAAGTGAAACAACTGGGTGAAGAAGATATTAAGGCAGACATCTTGAAATTCTGTGGAAGCAAAGGTCAAACTGAGAACTCTTCAAGATAGCTACTACCCTGAGAAGTTGGCTGGGTGAGAGTTGACCCTGGCCTATTTCCTCTCTCTGATATTCCAGCATTTCCTCAATATCTGGCTCTGAGTCTTCATTAAATACCAACTAGACTTCGTGTTTCACTTGACAGCTATGCACCTGTGCTGCGTGGGGTGTGTAGAGTTGCTCCTAGGACTACGATGAACAGAACAAGATTTTAAGTCAAGAACAAGAGAAAAACGTATGCAACTAGAGATGAGATAATCAGATGCCTGAGGCAGTTGCCAGCATTGGAGGGAATCTCACAGCAGTGCATGTAGCTTCATAAATACATAACCCAGTAACACAGTCATTTACTGTCATTATCGGGCATTGTGCATCACACACACACACACACACACACACACACACACACACACACACGTACTGTTTCTGCACAAGGAACTACAGGACAGATTTGTTTGCCCTAGCATCAACACAAGCACCTCAGAACTGCACTGCATCCAGCTGTTACCACGGTTACATCTCTGCGCATTGGGAACTTTTCAGCTCCATTATACTATATTAGACTCACCCTGTCTGTGCAGCCAGTCACCGACTGGAGTGTCATTATGAGGTGCATGGCTGTGTGAGAGGAAGAACCTGGAACTAATTCTGCTGCCTTTGAAAATGAAGTCTTGAAACGGCTAGAAAAGAAGTGACACAGGCAAGCTTCTGTCCTGTCACCCCTGGGATGTTAGTCAGTCTTCCATCATGGTTTTGGAAGCTTGCATCCAGAATCTGGCAGACATGGTGCTTTGGGTCTCTGAGAAGGACCAGAGTGTAAGGACAGACAGTGCAGGGGAGTTAACTGCTTACCTGATGACTAAGAAGGAAAAGGTTGGTGTCCCACAGTTCTTCTCTTCAAGGGCACATACCCAATGACCCAAGGGCATCCCATTAGGCAGTACTCACACACACACAGTGCCACTCTAGTAGACTAAGCCTTTACTACATATACTGTTAAGGAACACTATTTAAATCATAGTCAACTACATACATACCTATACATAGTCAAGTACAGCCACAGGGCATCTCTGCTTATACTCTGGGAAAGTAGCATGACCTGAGGAGTTCCCTTGTAGCCCCTGATGGGCATGGTTTATTTTCTATGCTATCTACTGGCTCAGTGAAAGCTGTTCCACCCAAAAAACGTTCCTTTGGAAAAAGTCAGACATATGTCCTTCTTCATCCTCCTGACGTCATGAGCTCACTGAGGAGCACTCACATACTGCAGAGATAAGGAACAGTCTCCTTTTCCCTAGGAGGGGTTGACCTCTCTGTCAACGGAGCCTTACCCAGACAGTGTCCTCCCTGGGGACGGTCTGGAGCTCTTCTGTAGGCATCTGCCATCTAGAAACCACCACACGCTCAAGTTTGATTAAACGGCAGTATGAACACATATAACAAAAAAATTTTAACTTTACACTTTCAAGTGTGTAGTTCAGCACTATGAGATACATTGGTGTCATGGGAGATGGTCACTACTGTTTATCTCTATAACACTGTCTTCTTTCCAAGCTAAATATCTAAGCTTTTGAGACTCTGGAGAGATGCCGTGGTGAGCAAGAGATCTTGTTGTACACACATGAGGACCTGAATTCAGATATTCAGAAGCCTCATGAAAAGCTACTACGAATGGCAGAGAATGCCTAACACCAGCACTGTGGGCACAAAGGCAGAGGACTGCTAGGGTTGAGGGGTCACCACCCAAGTCCAACTTCAGGTTCACACTCTTATTATAAAGAAACAACAAAGAAAAGAACAGACACTTGACAGCCTCCTCTGGCCTCACACAGGTGTGTAAATCCTGACACACACACACACACACACACACACACACACACATACCACTCCTGTTTGTATGCCAGACCATGGTAACCTCTGTTCTTTGTTGATGAGTCTAAGCACCTCACATAAGAGCATTAGAATCACACACTATTTATTCTTCCTTATACAGTAATAGTCCAGAAAGCAGATTATCTATCACTCAGTTGACAGGGTTCCATGTCTTGATGGTGTTAAAGGATTTTTCAAAGCCTCAGCACAGCTTTGTCACTCTGAACAGCAACCAAACTTCAAACCTCCCTCAGGAATTTGTATCCAAGCTCTGAGTGTCAGACAATGGCAGGAGCCGAGTGACTGCTAGTCTCTGTACTGGCCACATTCTCCACATGCCATTTTCTCTTTTCTGTCCACAAATGGTACTCAATCACAAATCAGCCCAAGTCACCCTGATCTCTTCTGGCTCTGAAAACTGACTCTCCAGTCTCCCCTTGCTCAGTCTCAGTTAATCACCTCAAAAGATTTGTTTGTTTGTTTGTTTGTCTATTTATTTATTTACTTGTCTATTTATTTATTTAGAATGCAGGCTTCCTGTATCCTGCTGCCTTTGACTGGGCTCCATGGGAGGAGTGTGATTCCGGTGTCTACTACAGGGGGATTATTCTAAGCCATGGGATGACACACTTGGCACTAAATACAACATTGCACCAGAAAGATTCACTAATAAATAACAAATATTTATTGGATATTTATTGGATGGATTATGAACTAATTCCTGTGGTAATATATATTTAATAAAAATAGTCTGGAATATAAGGAGACAGAGTCATCTCTCCAACCTTTTTGTTTTATTTTTTTTTTATTTGTTTGGGTTTTCTTTAGCAGGCGTTGACTGGGTTTTCTGTGTAACAGTCCTAGCTGTCCAGACTAGGGTGACCTCAAAATCACAGAGATCTTCCTGCTTCTGCCTCAGGTGCTGAGAGACTAATGTCAAATGCGGTTAAATATATATCACCGCTGTGGGGGTCTTTTTCCTCCCTACCAGGGATCTTAGACCACACCTAGCAGAAGCAGCATGGGTCCAAGGAAGGGTTAAGTGCACCGCTTGCCCTGCCTCATTTCCCAGCCTCCCCTTTACCGAGACAATCAGACATGGGGAGCCAAGTCAAAGAAGGAATAACTCTTTCAATGGAGGAGTTTAGCTTCCAAAAGGGTGTAAAGCATAAAACCGCCAAGGCAGAGGGGAGGTTTATTTTCTAAACCAATCATCTAAAAGGTCACTCAACTATGCATTTAGGCACCTAGGATTTTCAACAGTGTCCACAAGGGATCATGCGCCTGTGTCATCTCGCCTGATTCTAGCAGCCAATCCTCTTTTCTTGTAAAACTTGGTCTCTGCCGGTCTCACTTCCCCTCAGCACCATCTTGACAGCACCATAATGAGCCTACACAAATTCCAGATATTTTTTAAAAAAGAAAATGCATGTATATGGGATACAATAAGACTCTTGCCCTAGCCTGGGCAACATCTTCCAGAGTCTTGATAAACAGCAATTAAGCAAGAGAAAAAGGTACCTACCCTTGAGGGGTGACAGCAGAATGCGTGAGAGACAAAGCAGATCAAGAAAGGCTTCTGGGCTGGAGAGATGGCTCAGCGGTTAAGAGCACTGACTGTTCTTCCGAAGGTCCTGAGTTCGATTCCCACAGCATCCACATGGCAGCTAACAACTGTCTGTAATTCCAAGATATGACATCCTTACACAGTTATACATGCAGCCAAAACACCAATTCACATAAAATAGAAATAAACATTAAAAAAAAGAAACAAAGGATGCTCTTTGGAAAGGCCCAAGGTGGTTCTTGTCTCCTGTTGAACCCATTTAGATTCAAACTGTCTGAGAGTGTGTCTTAGTTAGGATTTCTATTGTTGTGATGAAACACCATAACCAAAAGCAAGTTGGGTTTATTATTTCGCTTATATTCCCATATCACTGTTCATCACTGAAGGAAGTCAGGACAGAAACTCAAGCAGGGCAGGAACCTGGAGGCAGGAGCTGATGCAGAGGCCATGGAGGGGTGCTGCTCACTGACTTGCTCCTCATGGCTTGCTCAGCCTGCTTTCTTATAGAACCCAGGACCACCAGCCTTGGGATGGCTTTACCCACAATGGGCTGGGCTGTCCCTCTTGAATCACTAACTAAGAAAATGTCCTTTAGATTTTATGGAGGTTATTTATTTTCTCAGTTGGGGCTTTTTCCTCTCTGATGACTCTAGCCTGTGTCTACTTGACATAAAACCAGCCAGCACAGGGCTGTATTTTTAAGTCTGGTCAAAGGTTTCTGCACACATACTGAGCTTCAGCCTGTGGTGATGTGGAATCCACTTTGTAATAAATAAACAGCCTTGGGCTGTTGCCAACAGCCAACCAAACAGTTCAAATAAGATAGACGCAGCTGTGACCAGTCAGATCGTTTCTACCTCACACCCAATTTCCTCAGCTTATTTCTTCCTCTCTGGTTATAATTATAACCTGCCCGCTTGGTCAGCCTCCTGAAGCATTTTTGATGGTCATTCTAGAGCCATGAGTGACATCAGTCAGAACCTTTAGGAATATTCTCATTCATATACTCCCTCTAACACCCCTCTTGGATTTTCTTATTTTTATTTTTTGTGTATGTTTGCCTGCATGTACGTATGTGCACCATATTTTTGCAGTGTCTATGGAGGCCAGAAGAGGGTCCTAAATGCCCTAGAGCTTGGATTACAGATTACTTTGAGCACCCATATAAGTGCTAGGAACAAAACCATGCTCATCTGCAAGAGCAGCCAGGGCTCTTAGGCACTGAGTCATCTGTCCAGCACCCTGAATTTTCTCTTTTGACACTCCCAGGTGGGTGGCATCTGTTACAGAATAGAAAGCACTGACAGAATTAGAGAACAGACCACATCACAGCTCAATTTCCCTTCAGTGGGCAGTTTAAGACAGTTAACATTCTCTTGCCAAGCCTCAGATGTCTGTATAGAAAAATCAAATCCATAATTGTTACAAAATCTTACCTTTTCTGTTACTGATACAATTGACACAGTCCTTTCATGTAGACATTATCCAATTTAAACATGATAGTACAGAGCAAAGCATTTGGGGAAGAATAAAATGCTTAACACATGTGGGGAATTCTCTCCCTTTTTGGAGAAATGCCCTGGGTGGTTCAGCTCTTGTTTACCTAAGAGAGTTACACAGTTTTGAGACGCAGCTCCTTATCCTGAATAGACTGAAAGGTGATCAGTTATACATGTCAGAATCTGAGGGAAGGAAAGGGCTACTTCAAAGAGTTCACTTACCCAAGGGAAGAGTTGAGCAGAAACAGAACGCCGGACATAATTTCCTCCTGGCATATCCACTCCATATGGCCCCAAGCAAGAGTTTCAGAGCCATCTATGGGGAGAAAGAGACAGGAAGAAGAAGACTAACTTTTCCTGCTGGTTGCAGCAATTGTCTGAGCGGCCTGTGCAAACGACCTTCATCTCTAAAGATAAATGAGCTGAGAGAGAAGTGTTAATCCCTGTGGAGGGGGATTGTTCAGTTATGAGCCAATGTCTCTTTATCCAAAAGGAAGATTCCAGCAACAAAAGTCAATTATAAATGGACATTAAATTGGAGAGTTCCTGTGCTGCCCACCCCACTTTCAAGGACAAACGGTGTGGACAACTGCAGGACACAGGAAAATCATTGATGCGTCCACAGCTGGCCAGAAAAAATGACTTCAGATCCAAGACCCTCCAGATCCCTGAACGATGTGAGTCAACAGCAACCACAATTGAAATATAGACCATCATACACTCAGCTGTCTCCCTGCAGCTCCCTCTGTGGTTCAGTCTAATGCCCATATTTTCCTAGCTTGTCCTGTTGAGACAAACAAGTCCAAAATCCAGACACAGGTTTGAGCTACGCACAGCTCATTCCATCAAAAGCATTCAAACACAATCCTGTGAGTAAAATAATGTCAGCTATAATTGTTCTAATAACCAGAGGGGATCCACAGGCAGAATCTACAGTGTACATAAAGAAGCATCATCTTCTGAATGTTTCCAGTCTGTCTGCCTCACAGTTGCACATTCAACTTGTTCAAACACCCAGATCCCAACCTCTCTGCCCTATATTCCACCCTGTACAGTTTTCTTTACAAGAGCTGGGATTGGACAAGAGTCAAAAGTTTCTTCATTTTTGGAGGAGAAATTAAAGCACGCTGTGCTTGGCCATGGCAGAAAAGGCTGCTGGGTGAAGGCTGAGATGGTCACAAGACATGGGAAAAAGACTGAAGGAACTTTGAGTTTCTTTAGTCTGGCTGTGGTATCCAGCCCAACCCATCTCCTCTAATCCATCAAGCCAGGAGCAATGATGGCATCAAAGCTTTAGTTCTCTCGCAGCATTCTGGGTAGGGCTGCAGCAGCACAGAGGAATGCTTTAAAAGAATTAGGGGGTGTTGGGGCCAAAGAGATGCTTCAGCAGTGAAAAGCATTTGCTGCTTATCCAGAGGGCCTGGCTTTAATTCCCAACACCCACACAGTGGCTCAGGACCATCTGTAACTCCAATTCCAGGAGACCCAGCACCCTTTTCTGGTGTCCTTAGACATAGTGATGCACAGGCATAAATGCAGACAAAACACCCATACACATAAGTTCTTTTAAAAAAAATTAAACTTTTTAAAAAAAAGTTCAGAGAACCCTAGGTTAAGTTCTCTTCCCACGTCCTGTCCCCACCATGACCCCTGAGGCTGTCATTGAAATCGGCTTTTGCCTGAGCAAAAACATAGAGATGATGAACAGTTTCTGCCCAGAGTGAATTTGTACCAAGCCCAACCCACAACCGTTCGTTCCTCAGCATCATAGGGCCTGCATGGAATAGAGCCAGCATTTAGGAAATCTTTATTTCATCACTGATTGGGGTGACAATAAAATTTCAGGGCAAAATTAGAACTTTTTTAAAAACTAAATCTGCCATGAGGACAGATGTGGGTGTTGGAGAATATGCCTCCAATGAGCATTTGCTCTGCCCAGTAACCTTTGGTGCAATGCCTTAGCATTAGTCACTGCTTGCTGGGAAGGAGGTTAGAATTCCAGAAAGTATTACCGAGTTGGCTATGTAGCTCTAAATCACAGGGGAAAGGGTGGAGAGGCAGCTGGTGCCCTACTTAAAGGTCACAGAACATTATTTCTGCTTTAGTATCCAGAGTCCAAGTGGAAAAAAAGGAGAAAGTTAAGGTCCAAGATTGTTTTCACAAAATAAACCGAAGACAGGGAGCCACAGTGTTCTCTGAGACTCACTTGCCACAGGAGAATGCCAACCAAACTGGCTGCCAATCCATGAGCACCACTAAACACAAGACCACTGCAATGCCAGAGATGGCCACTTATTATATATAGGCAGGGAATGTCCAGATCAGTGGGTGAAATCACTACCTCCTGGACTCTGGGAACAGTGTGTTAAATGCAGATCCACAGACAATAACCCCACTGTTTGTAAGCATCACTTCCACAGGCAGCTACAGTCTCGTGAGCCACTCCAGGGGACCAGGATAGAATGACCAATAACCATGCTACTAATATCCCACTGTCTCTGATCTTCATCTTGAAGAATCTTCAGCCTCCGATTCTCCTAAGAAGGTCTCAGAGAGTTCATACCATATCCCTGGTGACTCATGCGACTTCCTGGCTCTTTCCAACCCTCCAGCCAGCTTTCCTCGGCCTCTACTTCCGTTACCAGTGCTCAGCCACACCTCGGCATGGGAACTGATTGCTCGCTCTCTCAAATGTTGACTTTGGTTTTCCTGGCCTGGCTGTTCCTAAGTAGAATAAAATGCTTCCCTTGAGCAGGTTTGAGGTGACGGGACATGCACTTGCATTCTTGGTGAGACTCCCCCCTCTAGATGCATGGTTTCCAGGACAACCAACAGACTGAACAACCAAATCCTGGATACCAGGATCCTTGTACCAGAACAGATGCTGTGAACAGGTAGAGAGCTAGCAAGCATTTGGAGTGCTTACTGGCTTGTGTGGAGTATCTCATTTCCTCTTCCTATCAGCTCCTGAGGCAGGTGTTACCACTGTCCCATTTGTTCTGGGGACAAAGACACATGGAAAGCCAGAACTTTTGACTCAATATGGGAGAGTGGAACTCTCTAGCTAGCTCCTGTTTGGGAGAAGCTCTCACTGGTGACGTTAAGTGTCAAGAGGCACCAAAGCTGTGACTCTCCAGTGATTGTCTTTTGTGTATCTGAGGAGCAGCTGGACATTGCCTGTGTAGATAGCCGTGGGTTTTGGATGTGTTGTTGTAATGCATTAAAAACTGTGAATAAATCCTTAGGAAATAAGAAAGTGACTGAATAAGAGAAATAGTTAAGATGCTGAGTATTTAGTGACGTCAGACTCTGCTTTGCGAAGACTCAGTCCTGATAACAACCTAGAAAGCCAGAACAAGTAGTATCTCCAGTTTACAGGCACAGAGATGGTGGGTAACTGTCCTAAAATTTCTATTGCTGCAATGAAACACCATGACCTTTTTTTTTTTTAAATGTACAGTGGTGTTTTGCCCTGAAGTTAGAGTTACAGACAGTTGTGAGCTGCCATGTGGGTGTTGGGAATCGAACCCAGGTCCTCTGGAAGAGCACTTAGTGCTCTTAACCACTGAGCCATCTGTCCAGCCTGAAACACCATGACCAAAACGCAAGTTGGAGATGAAAGGGTTTATCCATCCGCCTTACACTTCCACATTGTAGTCCATCACTGACAGGAACTCAAACAGGCCAGGAACCTGGAGGCAGGAGTTGATGCAGAGGCCATGGAGGAGTGCTGCTTACTGGCTCGATCAGCCTGATGTCCTAAAAAACCCAGGACCATCAGCCCAGGGATGACATCTTCCACAATGGACTGGCCCCTACTCCATCAACCACTAATTAAGAAAATGCTCTACAGTTGGATATAATGGAGACATTTTTCTCAATTGAGGTTTCCTCCTTTCAGACAACCCTAGCTTGTATCAAGCTGACATTAAGAATAATCATCGTGTTACAGAGTGGTGTAGATACAAAGGTGGAAAGGGCTAGTCATAGTTAGTTTCTGTTATCAACACAACCCACTTGGGAAGACAGACCCCTAGCTAAGGATCTGGCTTCTTGGATAGGTCTATGGGCATGTCTGTTGGGAATTTTCTCAATCATTACTAATTGAGTCAGGAGAGCCCACAAGACATCAGATTAAAAATAAGATACATGAGAAGTAGCTAACAAGATGAGCGACATTCAAAGTGGACTGTGGGGTCCAGCTCTCTATTTGATCTCTTCTCTTTCTTTGGGAATATGATTCTACACTTATAATGTATTGAAATAGTAAGGTGGGTACCTTAGGGAGGAGCTAAGTACATCCTTGGAACCTTAGGTGAAGGAGGGGACTGTTAAGGCACTGAAATGACTATAGGTGTAAATTGGAAGGGCAAGTAGATAGAAAAGATCTTGGTAATGGGAAAGGGTCGTGGGGTCTGGAAACAGCTTTAAAATGAAGTGAGTTGGGCCAACCTGATGATGGAGGAGTCTAAGCATAAAGCTGCCTGACTTCATTAGAACTATCAACAAGGAAAGTTTTCCAGCATTCCCAGCATACCTGTAGCCTAGAAAATTCTTGGTAGTGCCAGGGACAGAAGAATTCTATGTACTCGTGCCAGGGGGTGCAGCTCTACCCACTCTCAACAGCCACTTCCTATTTGGCAAGTGGATCAGTGGATCAAACATGGCAGTGGAATGAAGGTCCTTGAGCGGTCACGGTTTGGGGTAGGATGACTCAGCCTGTCACCAAGCCTGGTGACCTGAACTTGATCCCCGGAACCCACATGGTGGAAGGAGAGAAGTGATTCTGCAAATTATCCTTTGACCTCCACACATGCATCATTATATGTGGGTGCCTCCCTCTATAAATAAGTGCAGTTAATAAAAAAGAGTTTACATACAGTGCCCAAGTAACAGAGGCAAAGTCTCTTTTTTGTCTGCAGCTGTGTATGACCACATACACAGCTGAATCTGGAGTCTAGACTCAGTGTCCTGCCTCATCCCATTCGGCAGGGACCTTGGTTTATGAAAACCAAACAAACTACTACCAACAAAAATCCAGCTAGTTCCTTTCACAAGGATATAAAGAGTATTTCTTTTAGTTAACAGTCCTCATCTGCCTGCAGTCAGTGGATAGGAAGAAATGAAGCCTAACAGAGTGACACAAATCTGCTGATAAGACTAAATTTTGCTGTTGTAAACTGCCTGTGAGTTTCAAACAACTAAACCCAAGAAGTTAAAAACAGAGTTGACAATGAATTTCAAAATAAAACACAGAGTACTCTGAAGCAATGAAAATGTCCAGCTCTGTGGTTGACCAGTTGCCTAGTTTTCTACAGATGAATTAGCCCTGCTTGAACATGATCTGGTAGATGTGCAGGGGTCCCTCAGTCCTTTCAGACAAGGAAATTTGACACCAAGAGGCAGCTTCGGCCATGCTTTCTGCTTGGACATAGACTCTGCCTCCCTGGGGTAGCATGTAGGCTTTTTCATATAGCAAAGTCTTAGTCGATTAATGCTCTTTTTACTGGCTCTTATTACTGCATGAAGTTGAAAGGCTTGATGTTAATGTATCTCAAACTTCAAGACCACAACACATACTTCCATTAAAATGTGGCCACACAGATCAGTGTTTCTTGATCAGCCACATGTGGTATGCTTTGAACATTGCAGACAGGGGATTTTTTTTTCTCTGCCTCTTTTCTGATTGTTCATGGCCTGCTTATTGGAAAATGGATAAATAATGAATAAAAATTGTTAATAAGTCTCTGTTCCCAGAAGCATGATTTTGAAAAGAATTTGGAATAAAAACAGTGGAAATGAAGCAAATTGAAATAATTGCCACTATGATTAAGGAAGAAAAAATTCAGATGCTTCCTGTTTGGAGATTCTAGTCACCAAACATTACATAAATCAAAGACAGCCAGCTACTCAGAGTCAAGGTACATACACACACACAAGGGACAGGATGTTTTTCCAAGTTCCTGCCCATAGAGTCAAGCTTGTTCTCGCTGCTGCTTTCAACACTGTCAAATAAGAGTGTTCCAATTGAAAGGCTAGTAACAATGTCCTAGCACAGAGGTCCTCAGCATGTGAGTTGGGACCCATCTGGGATTGAATGACCCTTCACAGGGGTCACATATAGATATCCTGAATATTAGGTATTACATTACAATTCATCACAGTGGTAAAATTACAGTTATGAAGTAACAATAAAAATAATTCCATGATTGGGGGGCCATTACCACATGAGAAACTGAATTAAAGGGTCATAACATGAGAAAGGTTGAAAACCAGTGTCCTAGCACATTTTAATATGGACGCTTAAAGTTTACTCTTCATTTTTTAGAAATATCACACCTAGCTATGGTTTTTAAAGATTTATTTTTATTTTTGATATTGTTTTGCCTGCAAAGTACATATGTGCACAGTGTGTGTGTGTGTGTGTGTGTGTGTGTGTGTGTGAACACACTTCTGCCTATGCCCATGCATGTGCCTGAGGCCTGTGGAGAATAAATAGAAAAGGAAAAATGATTCCCTGGAACAAGAGTCACAGACAGTTGTAAGCTGCCATCCATGTTGGTGCTGGGAATCAAACTACTGGGTCCTCTACAAAAAAAAAAAAAAAAAAAAAAAAAAAAAAAAAAAAAAAAAAAAAAAAAAAAAAAAAAAAAAAAAAAAAAAAAAAAAAAAAAAAAAAAAAAAGCATTCTTGACATTGAGCCATCTCTTCAGCCCCTCGATTATGTTTTTAGAGATATAAAAAGTATGTTGCTAACACATTGAAACCACAGGACTAGACCTGGTAAGGGCTTGTGAAACCTCAAAAGTGATATACCTCCTCGATGAAGGACACACCTCCTGGTTCTTCCTAAATATTTCAACTGAGGACTATGCATGCAAATATACAAGCCTATGGGGGTCATTCTCATTTAAATCTCCACAGTCACTGCCAAAAATAAGGTAACATATACATTCATTTATATAGTCGTACATAGCCTACAAATGCAAATCATTTTATCCTAAGTACAAGGAAATTTATACATGAAAAGTTAACTCAATCAAATCAATTTACTTCCAGATGCTTTGGGTCTGAGAAGACTCCATTCATAGGAAGAAAAAAGCTAAAGAAAAAAATTTGTTCATGCCTTGGAAGTTCTGGCATACTTCTAATGTGATGAATTGAAGCAATGGTATAAAATACTACCACAAAAATCCAATGGGAGCTAAGAAAACTATTTACTTTAATTAGTCTAGCTGCTATTTTTATAACCAAGGCATACAAAGACATGGAATGATGCAGGTAGAACCCTTGGGTCCAAGTTTAAGTTCAAACCAGCAGAAGAAATGGAGCATGACCATGTGCTAGGCCCTGCAGCTATAAACAAACAACACTAGAATGAGTTGAACAGTGGCCCCGGGAAAACATTCGATGTATGAAACCTCTATTCTTGGGGCTGGAGAGATGGCTCAGTGGTTAAGAGCACCGTCTGCTCTTCCAGAGGACCCGGGTTCGATTCCCAGCACCCACATGGCAGCTAACAACTGTCTGTAGTTCCAGTTCCAGGCAAACACCAAGGCAAATAAATAAATAATAAATAAAGTTTTTTTTTTTTTTTAAAAAAAAAAAAAAAAATCTCTATTCTTTGTGAATTTCACTTCACTTGGAGAGGGAACCCTTTCTAGTGTTAGTTCCTCGCAAGCAAGCACACACTAACAAGGCCACACATGGTGTTTATTTAAGAGAAAAGTCCCAGGCGGGTAAAGAGTCAGAGGAGCAAGAAAGAAGTCAGGGGACAGAGAAGAAAAGGACCGAGCACGCGCTTGCAGCCGCTTTTAAGGGAAGAGGCGTGCACAGGTATGCATCATGGGTCCAGGGAGGTGCTTCTGGGTCCAGACAGGTGCTTCCGGGTCCAGACATGGTCCAGGGAAGTGCTTCCGTACTCAGTGCTGCAGGGTTTATGCAGCCACGCCCAGGGGCATGCCTCTGTGCAAGGTGCATCCCACCTGAGCCAGTAGGCTCAGCTACGTGGAATGCCAGGAATCCTTACATCTAGATAGACAAGTTAGACAGCTTTAGATGAAGTACCCTGATGCATTGGCTACTTCTCTCATCTCTGTGACAAAGAAGCAGCTTAAACAATCACAGGTTTGTTTTGGCTCACAGTTAGAGGGCATAACCCATCATGGCAGTGAGAACAGTTCTGGCTGTGGCAGCAGGAACACGAGGCAGTAGTCACATTTTGTCTGCAGTCAGGTAGCACAGAGATAAATGCTGGTGTTCAACTCATTTTCCCCTTTCCTTTTTCTGTCTAGCCCTTAGCCCCAGCCCATGGAGCAATGCCACCCACATTTTAGGGTTTGTTCTACTTCAGTTCAGCCTCCCTGGGAACGACCTCATGATACGTCCAGAGGTGTGTCTCCTAGGTGACTCCAAATCTAGTAAAGTAGACAAGAAAGATTAAACTGGATTATCTGGCTAGCCCCTAAATTCAATGGTGCCCCGGCCAGCAGGGTCTTCAGTGTGGACCTAGACCTGGGAAGGAAGCAAATGAAAGGCAGGAACACAAGGAACGGAAGGACAAGACAAATCTCTCTGTTTAAATCTTCCTCTGCTTTATTATTACAGCCAATATTTATATAGAGAATCTCTGTCCTGCAGGTAGCTGGGAGGAAAGGGGTGGGATATTCAAAAGAATGTGGCAAGCCTGTGAGGGGAAGTAACAGACAGGGTAGAATGATATGGAAATCTATCTGTTATCAGTTGAGGGCCTGGGGAAGGTCACCTTGCTGATCTGAGAAGGTCAAAGAGAAAGCCTGGAGTCATGGTTTAGCTTAACAATAAGGGTGTGTGGTTTTCTGGTATTTGGCTATCTAGAGTATAAACTGCTGGCTAGCTGCAGAAGAGCTAACTTATAAAATATGGCTAAGTTGACTTTGGCTCCCAACATTTCCTCTTACAATTATTTTTTGAGGCGAATGAGTTATCATATGAGTTATCATATGAGTGGGCGTTAACCAAGAGGGAGGGAACAGAGACCTGATCCTCCAAGCTTTTTTCCAGCTCAGCAGAAAGAACCTTCTACAGCTTGGTGAAAGAAACTTTCTTTCCACATGGCAGATGTCTTTTTTAGGAGGAGAGGGGCTAGGTTATTAATATTAAAACATTTGGACATGAACCTCTATGCAATCAGGCTTGTTCCTCAGGAGATTCAGAGACAGAATACATGGTCCTCTCCTTACAGTGCTTCACCTCTCACCCTCATTGGTACCCAAGCTTGATTGCAAACAAGCTTGCTTAGCTCTGAATACTATGCAGTTCTCGGAGGAATCTCATCACCTGAGGGTTTCTCAAACCCTTGGTCTGTAAAGTAGCAGACCTGTATGGGTATGGAGGTCAGGGAGTCTACCTGTTGGTAGTGAGCTTGTTAAATGCCCATGATTCAAAAGCTAATAAAGCAAAAATCCTAAAGTGTCTTAAAAGGAAAGGTTAAAGGGTAGTAACCAAAGGGAGATGGAAAACAAGCTTTTAAACTATCTTTCTTCTTGTTCTCTTTCCTTTTTTTTTTTCTGTTCTAATCTTTCTCTAACCTAGCCATACTATCTCTAATGTAAAGTGTCTAGAGGGTAGGTTAGCACACAGTAAGAAGAAGGCTTGCATCTAAGGAATAATTCCTGTCTGCCAAAGAACAGAGCCCAACTCTGGGAAAGAAAGCAACTAGCTTCAAGGTCTGAGAAAAATTTGCATGGAAAGACAGGAACTGTTGATTTGGTTTCTGCTGAGAGGGCGGGGCAGCTGCTCCTCTCTGCTCCACTCTGAGCTGTCAGCTTCAGTCAGCAGGAGGTCCTTGACTCTGTCTCAGGGAGACTGCAGTTTACGATTTGAGGTGTGGGTCATCTGCATCCTGTGAAAGTCTGCATTCTGTGGAAAAAACACAAATAGACCCTCTCCCCCACACCAGAACTGAGTCTGGTCTAAGTTAAGTGTTATCTGCTAGATTTTTTCATTGATCCTGAGATAAGGCCATGTTGCTAAGCCTCCAGTATCTGTCAGCTACAGTAAATGACTGAGAATCTATAGTTAAAACATTTAAAATATAAAAAAAAAAAAGAAGGATAAATGGTCTTTGGGCGTGGCTGCATACTCTCCCTTCTTAGTTTTAAGACAAACTTTAAGAGTGCAATGAAAGTTGCTTTCACAATTGTCAGACCCATAAAAATTATAGAAATCTCAGTCTTTAGCACAAAATTTAACAAAACATTTTTATTATTTAATTTTATTATTTTTGGAAACTCTATAAGCAACGGCTTTTAACATCCTTAGCCTTTTTAAAAGAATGTGCAGAGGCAAAAAGTTAAGATGAAAACAAGTATCAACAGAAACATGGACATAGACTATCTTTTTAAAGAAGGGAATATGAGTAACATCTATCTGCCAAATATGATTTAGGAGCAAAATGCCCTGAGGATTTATTTTAAAATAGTTTACTGACATAAATTTTGTATACAAAGGACACTGTTTAACTATTTTAATGGCTTGGTCCTTTGTGATCTTGAAATGAAATTTCAAAGATCTAGCATTAAGATGAAATCTCTGATGGGCTTAAAATGTATTAGCAAATGCATTAAACATAACATATGTTCATTCAGTAGGCTGATCAGCACAGATATTGCCTTTATTAGGAAGGTCAGAATGAGCCTGTAAATATCTCACATAGAGTAGCTAAGTTCTGTCTCACAAAAGCCTGTATTTTTAATGAAAGCTGACATATTTTACTCACAGGTGTAATATAGCTAGCTGTTTTTAAAGGGATCTGTGCCACATATTGACTGTATCAGTGAACAGATTAAATAGTTTAAGAGAATATCTATTAAGGCCAGCCGTATAGCTAGAAACTATGCCACTTGAGCTGATTTGGCTGCTGTGATTTGCACCTCTGTAAGCGATGGAGAGACCACCATTGCACAGCATTTTTTAGCATAGGGTATATTGAAGCAATTATAAAAGATGTAAGATTTATCTTCTTAACAGATCATGCAAACATTCATGTGCCAACCATTTCACATTAAATTGGTAGCAATTTTAACATTTAGTTCCATCTGAAACATCCCTTGAATTCATAGATTCTTATGGCCAAAAATGGTGATGGTAATATTTGTGCCTTATGCAGCATAAAATATTAGCCAGAGGTGGAGCTGGGGAGACTGCTCAGTGAAGGACCCTGGGTTCTAGGGCTTGACCCAGGCATTCAGCTCAGATATTCAGCAGAGCACCCCATGAGAGCAAGGAACTAAAAGTCTAAAAGTCTGTCCCAGGAAACAGAGTGACCCAGCCCAGATAGCCGTAATCAACTCAGATAGGACATAATGGTCTGGTCGAACCTGTGATTAAAATACCAGAAGTTCCAAGCAGAATAGCGGTGACTAACACCCGGTTGTAAAAGCCCCCTAACCAGCTGGTCTTAAGGCAACCCCATGACCACTGTGAGCAACCTTACGATTATAGTGTGACCTTTAAAGTGACCAATCATGTGTTGCCCCTGTTGCTATGGTGATATTATGGTCTTAGTCTTTAAAAGAGATATGGGATTGCCCCTCCCTTGCTACTTCTTTGCTTCCCAAGGCAGGGAGGTAGCCCATCTGCAGATGTAATAAACTTCATGTTATTTTACATCAACAGCCTGGAGTCTGGGTTCTTGGGCCCCCCTGATTCCCGAGGATAGTACCCTGAGTCTGGGGTCTATCACTCAGCTAATGGAAGCACTGACTGAGGTCCTGGGCTCCATTCTGAGCACCTACACTGTGGCTCATAGCTGTCTGTAACTCCAGTTCCAGGGGTTCCAATGCCCTCTGCTAGATTTCCTGGGTTCTGCATGTAACCATATATGCCAGCAAAGACATATATACATAAAACTAATATATATGTATATATATTATTACCCAGGTGTTTCAGTCAAGGACAATGACAGTGAAGAATTCGCACTCAGATGTTGTCACAGCATGTAGCACAACACACCACTCACATGTTTGTGCTGATGCTGGTGCGAATACACATCGTATACCAACCGACTACTAGCCCAAAAAAGCTCAGCATATACCCTATGTATAGCATGTGAAACTTGATCATGGTGTGTCAATGCAAAACAGCTCTCACTCCAAAGGAAGTAATAGTTTATTCTGAGCCAAGTATGAGTGACCATGGTCCAGAAACATAGATTCAAGTTGTCCCAAATGACACAATCTACCATGGAAGTGGTTATATCAACGTTACAGTCACAGAATAAAAGACTAACTCAATGTATTCCACCAAACACATTTGTGAGTGGGTCACAGCAAACAGGGAAAGCTCTGCCATAGGTTCCAAATAATGACACTCTAAGCTTTTGTGTCTGTGGAAGTTAGTGGTCCACTAAGCTAATGCACCACAAATGCTTTTACCTGATATTCAAAATAACGGAGGAGTAAAGGTCAAAGAGTGAGAGCCATAAAAGCTGCCAAGTTGAAAGAGAAAGAACCCTGCGAAGGAAGAGGAAAGCTAGAACCCTCTTTCCTCCATTATAACTGTCAGCCCTAAACAGTCAGAACGGACAGGCTGAAGCACAGAGTGTGTGAAGGTGACCCGCAGCTCATCATAATACTGAAACACCCCCCACACCCCAGGTGGACATTTAAAATGCTAATTTTCAATGCATGGAGTATGAAGAGCTGGTAACTGTGCATTTGTGAGAAATCCTTCACTATGCAAATGAGTCAGAAGCCACACAGTGCAACATAAAGGTCCCTGCCCTTTGTCCAACAGTTGCCCTTGAGATTTCAGACTTCAGTACTGGCCTATTTCCTCCCATGGAAGTGTGTTCTTTCTCAATGAATGCTCTCCATTAATTGCTATCAACTATCCACATGGAATCCAATTCCATCCTTCTGAGATGCAAGCACATGGAATTCCGTCAGATGCAATCACAGAACCCCAATACTCACCAATATCAAAAGAATACTGAGTTAGATACAGAGGTGGAAAAGAAATAGCCCCACATAATTTTGACTTTTTTATCTACAACATTCCAACTCACCAGTCACATAAGTTTTTCTTGGTCAATCAGCCTATAGAATCTTTTACATACGTGTGGCTCTTTGGGGAGTTCTGGTCCCTCAAAAGATGATAAATCACATTACCCATTATGTCACCATTCTATTACATTTTATGGTTATTTTAGAGTATGCTCCTTTTACTCATAAATAAATAATACTTCTTTTCAAAGTTTACTGTAAATAGGGGTCATGTTACAACAGCAGCAGCCTTAGGTACTGTTACTATCTACAGGGGCTTCTTGATTGTATAAAATGGACAATGTGAAGAGACCAGCCTACAGACCCTAGCTTTGTATGAGTGCCCTCTCCAATGTTGGCATGATGACATCAATCAACGACTCATCCAGCATACTGTAGGTGGACTGATCTTTGCACGTGAACCCTGGGAGCACTGTAAGAACACACAAGCAACAACTCCTGGCTATCCTCTGGCACAAATGCATTAGCTGGTCAACCTCTGCTTCTGATGCAATGGTTGGTTAGACAGGTTTTCCATCCTCTGGGGTGGGGGTGGGTCCTTCAGGCATCTGCAAGCAGGTTGTAGCTGTTATGTTGAGCCTGCACACAGAGGGCAACAGGGAAAGTGCACATCATCCCTTCTTCAGACAGTTGTAAAGGAGAGGAAAGAAAAGATCATATTTCTCAGGCTATGTCATACTTGACTGAGGTGGGTAATGACAAGAATGTATTTGTAATGAATTTATGTACAATTGGTTTTTTATAAAATGTTTAGGGAATTCCCATTTCATTCTATTTTTTAAGCTCAATTTTCAGCCTTAGTAACTACTGGAAAAATAGGAGGGAAAAAATCAGAAAAGGGAGCTTGTGGGAAAGTGCTGTGAGTGCCTCTCTCCCTCAGGCCTACTCAGCTGTCACCATGGAGACGCCTGCCTGGTCCAGGAATGACTCCCTGGATTCACTGGCAGAGCCTTTGAAATGGAAGCAGCTAGAAGCACAAAGACAAACTTAATGTGCAGTCCTTGAAGATAGCACCTTTGACTCCTGCCTGCCATGAGCGAGGAACAACAGACAGCAGGCCTGGCCCTCTCTGCTCTCCGGCATCATTATTTGAGGTGATTTGCTGCAGAAAGCAGAACTCCAACTATGTCTCTGCCTGGGACGGGGCTCTCCCATCACTGTTGAAGAAAAACCCCTGCAAGGTCCAGGGGTACATCCTGGAAAAGGGAGGCCAGGTCTTGGAGATTCTGGGAAGGGTGCATGAAGAGCACTCTGAGCCTGTGAAAGGTGTGCAGATGACACCCTGCTCAAGGTCAGCTGGAAACACTCTCCTAGCTGCCCTCCTGCTGCAGAAAGCCTTAGGTTCTTTCAGAACTAGAGAAGGCAGGCTATCTGTGAAAATGGCTTTGGGTTTCATCTCATGGTGACAAGGACCCAAATTCAGAAAGCCACAGAAAAAGGAGCAAAAAAAAAAAAAAAGGAGCATGCAGGTCCGGAGAGTGCCCATGGCTTTATCCACAAAATTCCTCTGCAAGCATAGGTGTAATTAGTTGTACTAAAAGTCCCTTGCCTGGAGCTGAAATGGGTGCTGGCCCTGGGAACCCACACATGCAGATTCCTGACAGTACATTGATATGGCATCTTTCACGGAGAGTTCCATGTGCGCCAAGGTCCCCAGCATAGTTGGTACCCTTGAAGACATGTCATCACTGAACGTGGCAATCAACACTGCAAACCAGGCACCTTCTCTGTCAAGGAGGGTTCCTTTCCCTCCAGCCTTGTTCCTGACCCATTGCTATCACAAGTCACAGCTAGGAGGACTATGCCAGGGTGTCTCCACACTCCCTTTAAAACAAAGCTTGCCAGAATCCGCGAGTCAGAAAAGCATGGCAGCTATCCGCTTTCTCCCCTGCAACAGCAAAGCCTGAATTAAGTCCTGTTCTCCTTCCTTCTCGGGCCCACCAACTGCAGGTCTGCCTAACCTGGAAGACAAGCAAGAATAAAGGCTGTGGCGGAACCTCGGCTGCTTCCTCGAAGCTATTTATTCTGATTTCCCAACAAGTGAGTTAATTGGATGAGCTCCGGTGACAGACATCCCAGACGAAAACTCACAGCTTTCTGCCAAAACAACATATTGCATGCTACTCCGCTCCCACATTGGAACTTAGAGCCACTACCTCGTCCGGAGCAGCTATACGTCGACTCAGGAAGGAAAAGTGGGTCAAGTGGACCCAGTCCCACAAAGGCATTGATTCCCTGTGTTTTTGCTGCAATTTGGGGTATTTCTAGGTTCAAAGTTCAGAGGGAAAGAAGAAATGTAAGCCTGTTTGGGCAGAACCAGCTAGAACTTTCCAGCAGTCAGGAAGGAATCACACAATCTGACGCTGTCTCCTGGTCCCAGACGCCTTTGACATAGCAGATTCCCTCCACATATCCTTTTTTGTATTCTCATGCCCATGGAACATACTCACTCAGGGCACCTAGATAATCCACGCCCATGCCCCAGACTGTGTGGTGCATAAATCACTGCTGCTCCAATGAGGCAGGGCTGGTCCCAAAGGGAAAGGCAAACACCAGGCAGGCCTTAGGGTCTGTCACCCACAGTCACTCAAGATGGTTCTGTACTCTTACTTCTTGACCATGACACTGACCCAGCCTTCCTGCCCTCCCCCATCAGATGGTCTGGAGCCAAGCACTGAACCTAGAAGGCTCCACTTAAACCTTGCCACCATGATGAAGAGAAAGTCTGATTTTAATTCCGAACTTGGAAACAGAGACACTCTGATTTAGAATGGTTAAGAAATGTGTGCAGAGACTCACAAGAAGAAAGTGGTTCCAGATTTCTGATCAACAGGCTCTCCCTGCAGTCAGATAAGAGATGCCTTCCCCATGGCATGACCCCAAGGATGGAGGCAACCCACTTTATAAAGAGGAAACAAGTTCAAAGCAAGTGGGACCTGCCATGGGTCATCAATACCAATGCATCACTCCATCACCACTACCTCTGAGGAGTGGAGCCCCAAGACAGACACCAGGGCTTCCTCCGGGCAAATGTCAGCTGAGTGTGGCATTCTCATGTAATCTCTGGCTATCCTTGTAGTGATGAGCGATTTCGTTTCCATGGATTCTTTTTTATTGATTGAACTTTCGTAAGTGGTTTAGGTTGTAGTATGAAAGTTTAAAGTTTGGATTTTAAAACAAAACAAGGGAACAAGTAGGTCTGGAATCTGAGAGATGTCATACTCCCTTATTAGGGTTTTGCCTACTAAGGAAGTCTATGCAGTCTTGCTCCCCCACCCCAAATAACTGAAAGTCCTGGTGTAGCCACAATGAGTTTGAAGGAATGTAAACCAAGAGCCTGCTGAGGTATCTGTAGCTAGCTTGATGCTCCCCAGCTCATAAAGAGGCACTGGGTATGCTTCAGTTCAAATTCCGGGTCACAAAAGTCTGCAGGCCTCCTTGTTTTGGCACACTTAATGTCCTCCATGAAAGTCCAACTTCTGTTGAAGAAAATCAGTTGACCGAACAACCCAGGGCTGTTTGGCTCAGTAGGCCACAGCAGAGTGGGTCTGCAGGCCTCCTTAGGCAGTGTCTGCATTCTCACAGCACAGCTCTATGTGACCTTCCTGGTGTCTTTAGGTCACATATAAGTTGGTGGAATCAGACACTGTCAGGGCTCAAACTCTCAAACATGCCCCTTTCCATTAAGGTAAACTGGGAGTCCCATCAGATGTTATAAAATGGCACCACACACAGCAGAGACCACAAGCTTTTGACTGCCACCATCCTATTTTCTCTCTCCATGGAAACACAGTCTTGTCCCTGTTTTCCTGGCAGGGAGAGGGAGCCAGAAGTACTCACCAGGTGTTGAAATATAAACTCAGTTCTTCCAATCGACAACTTCCCTGCCCTGAGGGGCATGTTGATTTCTGCCTAATGAGAGATGCAAGGTAGGAAGGAGTCTGGAAGACACTGCCCAATTTACTGTTTACTCTGGTGCTAATCACAAGCCTGTTTACAGGAAAACGGCCTCATCTGCTTCCAGCAGCTCCAGCCACTCAGCCACGTGAGAGCTGTGTCCCAAGTCAATTGCCCATCATTTTACTGATTTATGTTGAACAATGAGCGAGGTGGTTGTAGCCAGCTTGATGATTCCGCTTTACAAAGGGGCTCTGGGCAGCATGTTTTTGTTCAAATTCCATCAAGACAAAATTTAAAGCCCAGCCTGGCTTCTGTGTTCCCAATATAAACATCTTAGATAAGCAGGGGCCATCAACCCCTAAATGAAGAAGGAAATGCAACCTGGATTTCTTCAAACAGAGCCTGAGTTCATATCTTCTTCCAGATGTGAAAGCAACTCCCTGGGTTTGAAAACAACCATCACATGATTTTTCCCAAGAAGTGCTCATGAGAGACAAAAATAAGAGTCATCAGATAAGGCCATAGGGACTGGAAATTTTCCCGACTACTTGCCCAGATTCTTGCACTACTGATTTCTTTGAAGCTGTCTAACAGAAAATTTCCTTTAAAAATGTGAATCTTACGGAAAAGAGTGGCCCGCTCAATTGCTAACCCAATCTTCAGAGTTTATAGAGTCCAGCTTCACTTCCAGACCAGTTCTCTCCCAACATGCCACTGCCTCACCTCCCCATGCTCTAAAGTTCTAGAAGCTTCCATTCCAGATCTCTAGGAGCTAGCTGGCTGTCCTCAGCTGGCATGGGAAGGTTCTGAGTTATCACATCCTGAAGGATACTGGTCTACTCTTTTCCGAGGAGTTTTGAGCCACAGAATGCTGAAGACAGGCAAAATGGAAGTGTGTGAGTGTCCTGCTCACAGCAACCGGAAGTCACATAAATGATTTAAGGATTGCCAACCGCATGCAGACCGTACTGCATTTCTCAATAACAAATTAGACAGTGTTTCAAATAAAGGGAGACTGGGAGGTCTGACTCAGCCCACAAAGCAAAGAAATTGAGGCACAGTGACTTTCCGAGCTCATCAGAGCCCCGGGATCCTTAAGAATCCTGACTGAGGCATCCAAAGGGAAGCCGATCGAAGCTCATCTGGTCCGCACCTCTAGCTCCCAGGGTAAACTGCTCACGCCTGCCAATTTATTACTTTTAATTCCTTCCTTCGCGCTTCAGCTCCCCCGTCCCCCGCAGCCCCTTTATTCCTGTCGCCTGCACTATTTAGCCATTACTGTCTTTGTGCCTGATTTTTTCGCCACCCTCCGCTTTGAGCTTCTGCCGCCAGGAGTCCCGCTACTCTTGCCGCGTAACTGTCGTACCTCATCTCGCCACTTGGTGGCAGTGTTTCAGAGCAGTCCTGAGCCCTGCAACGTGGCTCTGGGCTGGGCCCAGGTTCTTTGCAGCACAAGCAGCAGTGGGCGAGCAGGCAGCTAACAGCTTCGCTGTCGTGATAGGGAAAGCGTGAGCATTCACTATTATAGTAATGAGGAGCAGAGGTCTGTAA
Source organism: Sigmodon hispidus (assembly GCA_004025045.1). NCBI lineage: Eukaryota > Metazoa > Chordata > Mammalia > Rodentia > Cricetidae > Sigmodon > Sigmodon hispidus. Next base: position 66,247 of record PVIH01003964.1, on the reverse strand, counting down.
CCTGTCCGTGCGCTTTCAGTGCCTGCTTTAGCCACAAGGCTGACATCTGCTGTCGCCTTTCAAAGGGGCATCAAATAGGGAAAGCTGTTTGGGAAGTGTCCTTTAAGAGAATGACTATCACTTTATGCCTTCCTCGTTTTTTAATTTTTCAACCCACCATTGAGCCCTGATTTCATTAAAAAAAAAAAAATGAAAACCACATTAAACAAAGAGGAAGAAAGGCAATCCCTGGAGCATTATGTGTGTGCTGGACAGGCTAGCGATGTTCTAATCCTTCTAATGGCTTTGGTCACTGCAGGATGCTGGCTATTAGAAGGGTCTGTTTTAAGGGAGGAGGAAGGAGGGGGGGAAGGTCCGGCCATCTGCTGATTACAGTACAGCCAGGGATGGAAAGTACATTTAAAGGGACACCGTCCACAGATCTGGACACAAGTAAGTAGTTTGTGAACTTAAAGTATATTTAGGGCTTGCATTGTAGCATCTGAATTACTTGCATAGTTCAAACTCTAAATGTGATGTCTGGGGTGGTAGATGATTCCGAGAATTACTCACTCCACCCCCTTGTCAAGAAGTCCTGAGGAGGACTATCAGGAATGTGGCCCAAAATCCTTCACTGTTTACATCATGGTAGTCTCCTGGCTCCTGTGGAAGACAAGCCAGATGTTTTTATTACAAACAGGTCAGAGCCAGACCCAAACTGTAAGGGACTGATTGGCTGCCCTTCTGCTCCACTCCCCCACCCCAGCTTTCACTGAAAAGACAGTCCTCAAATCCCACTGGAGGGCCACACCCTCCCACTCACCCCCCACCTCCCGCCTTCTCTCCCCACACCACACCCTGCTCCCATTCCTTCCTCTGTATTTTGCCTTTCCTTCCAGGCCTGGCCATAAAATGAAATCTTTCCCCAAGTGTGAACTGTTAGGAATGAATGAAAGCTTTCTCCACTAAAGGAAGCTGGGGGCTGGCCTTCCTGATGTTCAGAATGGACATAAGATGGGGCTCCCCTCCAGTCAGGCTCTGCTCAATAGGCAGTAACTGTTGGGCTGTCTTAAGGATTTTATAGCTGGTTGAGATTGATGTCAGTTGCTTAGATTATTGATGCAGCCTCTCATGGAGCAAAATAGCAAACATCTGTCCTCTGAACTGAGAGTACATAAAGCCTTGAGGAGAGAGAGTTCCAGAACACAGATCAGGGAACAGCCAGTACAAGGATGATGTTGGTATGGAAAGAAAGACACAGGAGGTCACAGGAAAGCTAAATGTGAGATCTTGAAGAAAGAGAGTAGTTTTAGCCACAGGAATTGGTCTGAATGGTGACCTCACAATGATCAGGCACAGGGGATAAAAATAAAAAGCTATTTATGAAGATAGCTAGTATGCTCATAGGCTCGGGGAGCTCACAGAGAAAGGGGTGAGACAGCTAGAAGACCTGATCTCCAGGAGACTAACAAGCCACTGAAGTGGACAGATTAGTGTTTCCCCTAGGGAAGGCAGGAGGAGCCCCAGCCTTGCCTTGAAGAAGGGTGGGGCAACCACATGGCAGACTCCACAGAGAGGGCATGTCATGGAGCATCTGAGGGTTTGAGAAAGCCTACAGATCAGGAAGCAGCTACCATTGACATGCTAGTTCATTCCGATTCCGAGAGGAAGGGGCATTCTATGCAGTGGAGGGGGGGGCACAAGGGTTGCATCTGGCCAGGAGGAAGCTGGTACCCTTGAATCTGGGAGTGGAGGAGGTGATTGATTACTAATCCTAGGACTTTCCTTCCAGAGTCAGTGGGGCCTCCCAGGTGTCAAAGCATCAGAATACAGAAGATAAAAGGCATGAGATCATTCAGGACAGGGTCTCACAGCACCATCATCTTGCTGTCCCTATGGCTGTCACTCCCGTGATGCTGGATGACTCATTCCCAGCCCCTCACCAACTCTCCTCTGCTACTCCCTTCAGGAATGAGGCTCCCAGGAGAGGATCGAATTAATACAGTGGCCTCTATCCAGCACTGGCTGCACTGCATGGGCAGCTTTATGTCAGACTGCCTATGTTAGCTGCCCATGAGTCAAGTGCCTACTCCTGGTCTCATCCATTTACTAGTGGGTCTCAGGGCTTGGCAAGCTATGCTGAGAAGGCCTCCTTGGCAGAGTGGGGATTGCATCGGGAAAGATGCCCTGGGCATTCCCAGAAAACATAAGGAGCCAGCACTTGGCTTTTCTCACACAACGATTGTAGAAACCAAAAAATGAGTCAGTGTCACAGTTGCAAATGTGTCCAAGGACTCTAAACTAGGTGACAGGTAGAATCATCAGTTTTATACAGACGATTAGCTTGGTAATAGTTTGTGAAACAGGACAGAGGGGAAAGTGCCTGGAAACTGGAAGATTTGTGGATCTTATGACAGGTCCTCATGGATCCCAGCAACTGGAGAAGATCCTGGCTGTGGTGGCAGAAAAGAAAGGGATCAGCTGAGGGAAGCGATACCAGGGCTTCCTGCCTGGTCAAGGAAGGAGACAGAACAATTCACAAGCAATGTTGTCTAACAAAAGCCAGCAAAGAACAGAAAGGGGGCGGGGCAGGAAGATTTGATTTCGATGCATGAGCTGTATCTGATGGTGGACACACCAAGATATTTGAGGAAGCAACTTACAGGAAGGAAGTCTTATTTAGGCTTCTTATGTCTTCAGAAGTGTCACTCCATCATGGCAGAGAAAAGTGTGCTACGGCAGGACAGCTCCACATTATGGCAGACGGGATGCACAAGGGAGTCAGGGAAAATGACTGAGGCAAGATACAGCCCCTAAGACTATACATACATACTCCAGTGACCTACTTCCTCTAATCAGGCAGGAAGTTGCAACACCTTCCAACCATCTATTAAAATTTTGAATTCATCAATGGATTAGTGTTCATTAATTCTGAGCCATTGCCATTGAATTATCTCTAGACACACCCTCGAAGGCTTGCCCATGGGTGTACTTTCCCTAGGCAGCACTCAGTCCAATCAGAATGACAGTCTAAATTAACTATGGCACGCGATGACAGCCCCCAGCTGCTGTTGGGCAGGAAGCCGTGTGAACCTGCCAGCTATGCTCTTCTAAGCCATCAAAGGACTGTGTTTCCACCCATGTGTTCAACCACTCTACAAACACAAGCACCACATTCCTAGGTATCCTCAGAGCCCTCAAAAGCTGAGATCCTGCATAGTGAATAGGTACAGGTAATGCTTGTTCAGTGTTCTCACTCAGATGTCTTAGTGTAGATGTCGATGGATGATAACACGACTTTCTGAGCACCTGAAAAGGACTTGCCTCCCTGCCTAACCTGATGTTGTGGGATATTATTTTAAGATGTGTTACGTTTGTTTATGCTGTGGAATATTTGTTTAATAATGCAAAGATGTGTTGCATTCTTTTATGTTGCATTTGTTCAGCTCTGTGTGTTACTTTGCCTGTCTGAAACACTTAATCGGTTTCATAAGAGCTGAATGGCCAAGAGCAAGGCAGGAGAAAGAATAGACAGGGTTGGTGAGCAGAGACTAAAGAGACCAAAAGAGAACAGAGGCGAACACCAGGGCCAGCCATATGACCACACAGCCAGCCATATGGGAGGGAAGAAAGACATATAGAATAAAGGTATATAGAAAAGTAGGAGGCCCAGAGGAAAACAGAGAAGAGAAATGAATTAATTTAAGTTAAAAAAGCTGGATAGAAACTAGCCAAGCTAAGACCAGTAAGAATAAGTTTCCACATACTTATTTGGAAGCTGGGTGGTGGGTTCCCCAAAGATCAAAGAGAAAAAAACCACTCTATTGATGTAGTGGGATTATGGTATGTTGTAACTATTTGTCCCTCCTACTGGTTTGATCAAAAGCTGATTGGCCAGAGACAGACAGGAAGTATGGGGAGGGCTACCAGACTAAGAAAACTCTGGGAACATCTCAGAGCAGAGCAGAGAGATGCCAGAGTCATGAGAGAAGCCAATAGATGCAGAAGACAACTATGCTTCTCTGAGAAAAGATACCAAGCCACATGGCTGAAAAGATAAGAATCATGGGCTTGTTTAAGGGAAAAGAGTTAGCAAGCTATATGCCTGGGCCCTAGGCCAATCAGTGTAAAATTAATATAAGCCTGTCTGTGATTATTTGGGCCTAAGTGGCAGTGGGTCTGAAAGTGGGTCCAAACCTCCAGACAAGACCCAAAAGTCCGGGCCAGAAACCTATTACAACACCATGATAGAACCAGAAAATGGAAACATGGGCTCAGAGAGCATGTGCAGAATCGGCTTTTATGTGCATTCTCAGGAGAAAGTCTTGAAATATTTGCTAAGCTGGGTGCAAACAAGTTAGCCTTTTAGCTTATCTTTTCATTCTTAGCTTTTTGTTGTTTGTTTGTTTGTTTGTTTATGTGTATAAGCGTTTTGCTTGTATGTATATATGTGGACCGCTTGCATGCAGTGTCTGCAAAAGCCAGGAGGCATCAGATCCCTTGGTTCTGGAGTTACAGATAGTTGTGAACCACTGTGCGGGTGCTGGGAATTGAACCTGCATCCCCTGCAAGAGCAGCCACCTAGGTTATCTTTTCTACTGAACAGAATTTTTTGCCACTCTAATACATGAAAATAACAATAATCATAATTTGTAATTTAGCAATATTCTATGAGTTAACATCTAATGTCACACAGCTGTATACATAATCGATGGTTAATAATAGGATCAATAAAGTTTTGTCTTTGCGTGGACTTCTTGTGTAGTGCTCTAATGTATGGACTGAAAAGTCAGCCACCATCCTTCTGTTTTCCATCTAAGCTATCTAACTTCTATCGGGCCTTAATAACTAAGGGCTCACCTCCAACATCACTTTCTCAAGAAACTATCCCAGTTGCTCTCCGTTGTTATAGCACAACCTGGGACAAGCTTATTTATTTAAAAGGGGGGGGGATGATTTAGCCATAGTTCTGAAGACAGGAAGTTCAAAATGGGGCAGCCTCATCTGATGAAGCCTTCTGCTACATCACAACAAACAGGGCGGTACCACCTATCCCGTGACAAGATGATGGACAGGCGTGGGGCATGGGTATCTGTGCCAGAGATGAAGGCACTGAGGGAGGCTGCTTTACACATTTCTCTTTCACAAGAGTGAATCCAGTCACAACTGGCCACGCCCCCTAATGTCGTTACCCTGACAACTGGGTCACAGCAGGGGCCTTAGCAGAGACAAAGCACACCAAACTGGCCTTTCTCGGCCTCCCAGACAATGTCAGATTGCCTGTTCACTTGCTTCCGTGAAACCTTTCACAGCAGTTACAGTAAAACCATCCCAACACCTGTTAAAGTAACAAGAAAGACTCTGTTCAAGACTATTGCAATAGATGTTATGACGCAACTCAGGCCCACTCGCCTAGGGATGGTATCACCCAGAGTGGGCTGAGCCCTCACTCTTGATAGAGACAATTCTTAAGCTGAGGTTCCCGCTTCCTAAGGTTGTCTGTTGACAATCAAGATTACCCATCTCAAGTGGGGGTTTCTGATCAATAATCATGGTAAAAGAGCCTTGGGATTGGATATTACTAAGAAAAGATGTGAAGCTTCTCAATAACCAGATATATTAGTCTCCTTTCTATTCCTATGATAAACTATCTGAGATCGCCAACTTATAACTAGGAAGGGTATTTTGCCTCAAAGTCTTAGAGATTTCAATATATGATTGTTTTGGGAATACACAGCAGGGTAAAACCACTAATGTCGTGGCCAGGAGGGAAAGAGAGCAGTGTCCTGGAGTCTTCCGTGATGGCACACTGCCCATGACCTAAAGACTTCCCACCAGACCTCATCCTCCTCAAGTCCTAATACCTCTCAGTAATGCCACCCTAGGGCCCCTGCCTTTAACACACGGGCTATGGGGATCCAAACCACAGCACCACTGAATAATCATGTTACTGAAGACAGGCCCTCAGTAACCAGAGACTGTGGCAGGGCATAGAGACTGCAGAACTTGCCCTATCAAGTGTGGGAGGTTCCTCTGAAGCTGACTTAACAGGAGTCATGCTAACAGTGACACGGAACCTACAAAGACAGGACAGCAGTCAAGGTTAAATCCTAAAGTCCAAAGGCTACTCACAGACTCAGCTGAACCTGACCAAAGCTGGTCTAAGGAGAGACTGTGTGCTTCCTCTGTTCCTGTTTCCATGTGTGGCATGGCCACATGATGATATCTTTCTACTTTTCCTGACTGATAATTCTTTAAAAATTTATTTATTTATTATGTATACAGTATACAGAAGAGGGTACCAGATGTCATCATAGATGGTTGTGAGCTACCACGAAGTTGCTGGGAATTGAACTCAGGACCCCGAAAGAACAGTGCTCTCAACTTCTGAGCCATCCCTCCAGCCCCCAGAATTCCAGACTGACAATTCTTAGGAAACATGGTCATTGTTAGTTTTTATCACACCAGCCCCTGCCCTGTGGCCTGAGACACTGGCAGTGCTCAGTAAATAACCCCTGCCAGGGCACAGGGGCATGGCTCATTGGTAGACCACTTGCCCAGTATTCATAAAACCCTAGGCTCCAGCACTAAAAATGAAAGCATATATTTTTTGATATGAACTTATGTAATAAGATATTTTGTGCACATTTACTTGGCAAATGCAGGAAAGAACAACCAGTATTCTGAGCCAGGGGAAAGCCCCGGAAGACAGGAGGCAGACCACACATAGCATGCGCTCACTGTCTGGCTGTGGTTATGCTATTCTTTGTTTCTATTTGCTTCACTGAGCTTTTTCTCAGTTGGCTTCCTGGCTGGGAATTTATCTCCAGAGGATGGGAGAGATGCTGAATGTGAGCTCCCAGCAGCATATCAGGCTGCTGGCTCAGCACTCTGTCTACAGAGCCCCAGGAAAGGATGTGTGGGGAGCAACTGCCCTTCTCCATCCACGTGGCTGCTTTTGGATATATGTTGCCTGCCCTCTGGAAACAGTGGCTACCTAAGGGGAAATTTGTTGGGGGCAAGAGGACTCTTGCTGAGCTCTGAGAACTGATAGACTCCTCGTGGGGAAACAGCTCAGGGATCAGTTTTCTTGAGAATGGACATGGAATGTGGTCCTGCATTTCCATGTCTCAGCTGCCTCACTTCCCTTTGTATGTCCCCAACGCCTGATCTTGATGACTGCTTTTCATACTGTTTGTTCCTTGTTAGATTCTGCTTCTTGAGGGTGGAGAGCCCAAGCCCAGGCCTCAGCACATCTCTCTGTAAATTGTACCTTCTAGTGTCTTCTCTACAGAGCCTCTGACTTAGAGAAACCAGTGGCTGTCTGCTCAGACCCTCCTCAGAACACCAGGCTTAAGGAATGTGTTAGGTGGCTTCTGTGGTGACCCCTGAGAGCCCCGTGTTCACATGACCCCCCCCCCCGGATTCTCCAGCATGAGCTGCTAAGGTGAAAGAGCCATCTGGCCAAGTCTCGATGGCTCTGGCTCTATCACTGCTCACTTTGATAACGGCCAGAGATGGTGACCTCATGCCCTTGTGGCTGAGCATAGAGGACAGTCTTCAGATATCAGTCATGAGCATCTGAGGCCTTCAGGCCAACAGCTTCTGAGGACACCAATCCTGTAAACAGCCCATTCAGGAGTTCAGAAACAGACCCTCCAACCCCCCCACCCACTCCCACCCCAGTCCAGTGAACCATCTGACCCAAGTGGCAGTGCCTGGCGGATACAGCCCTGTCCTGAGCAAAAACAATCAGATAAGGCTTGGTCTGAGGAAAAACCCAGGGCAAGGCCCTCAGAAGCCACCTCAGATTCCTGTGGGAGATGTTTAAAGCATGTCGTTCTAAGCCACTGCACTTAGGGACAATTTGTGACATCACAAAAGGCCTCCAGTGCTACACCTGTTCTGCTTGGAAGCCTAAAGAACATTTTATATTTCATCCTGCTAACCCAGTTCTTGATCTTCTGTTCTAAGACCACAGGGAACAGAACAGTAACATGGGCACATTCAGAATCACTGAACCACTGTGTCACAGTTGACACCAAGGGCTCAGGATACTCACCTGCTGGGCAGCCTCAGAGGAGGAAGCAGCCCCCTTCTGCCACGTGGGACTCAGGAGATGCCATTGGGGGTTGGCAGTTAGGAGTAACCAGGTCATCCAACTAATTATGACTATCTTGTCCAACTGTGTGGACTGCTTATAAAAACTAACTGTATGTCTCTTCCTGGATCCCCCACTGGACACAGAGACATGCCAGGTGGAGAAAGGGAGGGTGTCTCCTTCAGGACCAAAAGCCATAGCAGCAGCACCAGGTTCACATCAATGTCTTGAAAAGTCACCTGAGGGCCCGGGAGACATCCATAGGTATGTCTCGGATCAGACTCCTAACCCAGCAAAGAGGACAGTGAAGATTATCCCTCATGAGTGACCAGTAAAATAAAAGTGGCAGCCATAGGAATTGAGAAGGAAATAGAAGAGACACATCCAGGGCCGTGCACAAACTCAGCAAGGACTTGCCTGCCCAAGCTGTTGTATCTAAGTAACACTGACTAAGACCCGGGGAGGTCCCAGGTGACAGTGCCTTAATCATGAAAGGATTATCAGGAAGGTCCCAAACTCACACAGCTCATCAAATTCCCACAAGCTGAGGTTCTTTTTAGTCTTTCATGATCCTGTGTGTTAGGTCAGATTATTCATCTCTGAGACAGTCCCTATCTCCAGGTGACGGCCTATAGCATTCATGTGCTCTACACCCATCTCTCCCCACCCTTGTAATTCAAATGGCCTTATTCTAAATTCCAGTCTCTGCCTATCCTATGGATGTTTCCCGAGTCTATGGCCTTTTTTTTCTAAAGGTTTGCTCTCTCAACTCATGAAATGACAGGTCCTTGTAAATCCATCTCCAGCTTTGCTGACTTTGACAATGTGCTCAGGGGGCATAGAGAGAGCATGTTTCCTTCATAGACACCACCCAGTAGCATAGTGATGCTCTCTGCCATTGCCTTACTAGGCACAGTTCTTTGCTGATGAGGCAAAGGGATGCCTAGTTCATTGGCTGGTAGCTGGGACTTGTTCTGCACAGCTGGGAAAAATATCCAGGATACAGATAAGCTCAAATTATACAACCAAGTAGAGATACTCTCCGTGGCTGCCTTCCATGTGGCCTCATGAAACAAACCCCCATGCCAGGCACTGAGTGATCTTCTATAACACACAGTGAGTGACATAAACTCATGACTTGTCTTTCAACTGCAAAGGTGGTGAACACAGAGTGATAAGCTAAAATGAAGTGTCTAGTAGTAGCTGGTCATAATCCAGAAACACAAAAATATCAGATGGAAAAAAAATCAAATATCTTAATTCTATCAGATCTGAATCACCAAAGTCTAAATCTCTAAAAATCCAAAATCCTTACTATTGAAATCCTGGAAGCTGCAATTTGTATTTTAAAAGATGACTCCACAAGGTGATAGTAGCTGTTTATGAAGAGATGAGTATATATTTAGTTCAATCGGGACAGCTACTTGATGTTAGGTAAAATGGATACTAGAAATATGGTAAGTATTTTGAGGTGGGTCTACTCCTGAGGTACACCTCCTCACAGACTGCTCCTGAGGAACACTTCCTCACAGTCTGTTCCTGAGGTACACCTCCTCACAGCCTGTTCCTGAGGTGCCCTCCTCACAGACTGCTCTTGAGGAACACCTCCTCACAGCCTGTTTCTGAGGTGCATCTCCTCACAGACTGCTCCTGAGGAACACCTCCTCACAGACTGCTCCTGAGGTACACCTCCTCACAGCCTATTCCTGAGGTACATCTCCTCACAGACTGCTCCTGAGGTACACCTCCTCACAGCCAATTCCTGAGGTATACATGTTGGGAAAATAGGCTATCCAAAGAAATCCACTCTGGCCCTGAAACCAGAGCTAGTGAAAAAAACACAGCCTGGATCTGAGACCCAAGCCAGTGAGAGAAACACTTTATGCCTTAACCCAGAACCAAAGAAACATGCCTTAACTCTGAAACCAGTGCCAAAGGAACACACTTGCTCCCTAGAATCAGAGCCAGTAAAAGAAATATGCTAAAAAAAAAAAAAAAAAAAAAAAAAAAAAAAAAAAAAAAAAAAAAAAAAAAAAAAAAAAAAAAAAAAAAAAAAAAAAAAAAAAAAAAAAAAAAAAAAAAAAAAAAAAAAAAAAAAAAAAAAAAAAA
>PVIH01003964.1:0-55958 GCA_004025045.1 Sigmodon hispidus | reverse complement strand
CTGACAGTTCTTTCCCACCCTGGTAGAGGCAGCCACTCTCCTGGACTCCTCCTTCCTAAATTAATCTCTTTCTCAAAAGAATCTTCAGTGAAGATCCTCATTCTCCAGCACAGAAGACTTGCTGCTACTGAGCCGAAAAACCTTGCAGAGACATCCCCTTAGGAGACTGAGCAAGACGAAGCAGAAAGGTAACAACTTTTTACTGGAGCCAGAGAAGACTCACACATTTCTGTAGGGGTTTCCTCTTTAGCAGAGTAAAGCAAAAGAAGTAACACCTTGGGCCAGAGGGAAGTAGAGCGCCGCTGGAATGCCCCCTTAAGCAGGGTGGGGCAAAGTTCAGCTGTGAAGGCTTTCCAGGAGAGGAGCAGGATTGCTATATTCTGCAGAGACCATCCCCAACCACACCCCAGCTTCAAGTATAGTCCAGCTTCCTAACAGTCGGGGTATCTTTCCCTCCAGAACTGAGCTGTCCCATTGCAGCTCCAGCTGTTAGAGCTGTTCCAACAGTTCTCCAGGTATAACCTGACTTCCCAAACAGTCAGGATACCTTTCACTCCCTCCACAGAGTTGTAACACTCACTTGCAATACCTCCTCACACTCTTCTTCCTGAGGAACATCTCCTCACAGACTGCTCCTGAGGAACATCTCCTCACAGACTGCTCCTGAGGAACATCTCCTCACAGACTGCTCCTGAGGAACATCTCCTCACAGACTGCTCCTGAGGAACATCTCCTCACAGACTGCTCCTGAGATACATCTCCTCACTGCCTGATCTTGAAGTATATCTCCTCACAGCCTACTCCAGTGCTTCAACTTCTCGAATGCCATTTTTTTTCTTAGAGATTTAGGGTTTCTTTTTAGTTTTATTTTTGTTGTTGTTAATTTACGTAGGCATTCTAGTTTCTTAGAAATCACTATGCTGTTCATTTTATCTTCTCATTACTTCTAATATTGGAGGCATAAATTGTGTGAAGACTTTTAGAGAGTTATTTTTTGCACTTTTTGCAAGTTTCACTCATCGTAAGAGAGGTTTCAGAAACACTGGCTCCTCGGTTGGCCACATCTTTACTTGTCATTCTTCACAGTCTTGATACATCACATCAAATGACTTGTGATGTCTTTTCCAATATTGCAGAAGACCAAATGTAATGTCGGGTACACAGAATTGTCAGCCCTAGAAGCATGCATTTAAGCATTTCATCTTTTGACAGATCTCTTTATAAACACAATTTATTGTTTACACCCGTGTATATCATGTAACTGTCATTGTAGACCCGAATGCTTAAGCTTGTAAACACGTTATGGCTGCCTATTTTATTGTGTGAAGTTGCCAATAACTGCTGTCACTTTTTATGTGTTCCTCAGATGGGTTTCCTCTTTTCAATCAATGCTTGTTATGTTTCCAGATACTGTATTTTTGGAATCCTGAGGCATATGTGCCTCTGTGTGTGTGTGTGTGTGTGTGTGTGTGTGTCTGTGTGTGTCTGTGTGTGTGCCTATGTGTGTGTGCCTGAGTGTGTCTGTGTCTGTGTGTCTGTGCCTGTGTATGCCTGTGTGTGTGCTTGTCTGTCTGTGTGTCTGTGTCTGTGTATGCCTCTGTGTGTGTCTGTGTGTCTGTGTATGTGTGCCTGTGTGTGTCTGTGTCTGTGTGTCTGTAACTCTGTATGCCTGTGTGTGTGTGTGTATGTATGTGTGTGTGTATGTGTGTACAGGCACCACAGTATGTGTTCAGTAATGGGAGGACACCCTCTAGTGTTCATCCTAGCCTTCCATCTTGCTTGAGAGGGGATTTCTCGTTGCTCACCAGTGTCTACATACACCAGTTGGCCCACAGATTTATTTTGATTCTGTAGCTCTACACCTCTTGCCCCAGGAGCACTGGAATTGCAGATATGCAGCCTTGGGCAAATGCTGAGGACCCACACTCAGGTTCTCACAACTGAATGGAGCCTGTCTGCTTGTCTGCCATCTGTCTGTCTGTAAGAGGCCTTGATCTAGCACTATCCAAAAACAAATTAAAATACTAATGCTTTGATTACTGCTTCTTTTGTTAAACGGGTATGCTTGCCATTGTACCTTTTTTCTTTTTAATTTTTTAAGATTTATCTTATCTGATATATATGAATGCTTTGCTCATACATATGTCTGTGTACTACAGTGTCATGTGGGGGGCGTGCTGGGACTTGAACCCAGGTTCTCTGTGAGAACAAGTGCTTTTTTTTTTTAACATGGATTAAAAAGACTTTATTTTATAAATAAAAAATAAATAAATAAAATTAGGTTCTTTGGTTATCCAGAGTTCTGTGCCTACTCTTCCCAGCTTTACTTACGTTATTCATATGGTGAAAATGCCATCTGGTCATAATTGTAAACAAGCTATGTTACAAGGGAACATGGCAAATCCCAAAATTGACTGTGTGTGAACACCATTTACTTTCTGGTATGAATAAATTTATATGTAAGACTAACTTCTAAAAAAAATTAAAGCTTCTGAGCATAATGGGAAGAGATGAGGATACACCTGACTAGTGGTCCATGGAACATGGTACAAGTAAAAATGGTATCAGTCGAGAGGATATTAAGCAGATGAGTGATAAAACATGTGCAATCCTCCCAAAGTGGAGAGAACAAGTGCTTTTAACCACTGAGCCATCTCTACATTCCCTCAATGACTATTTTTTTTTTGAGCATCTGTGCATTCAACCACTCTTCTAGAAGCTGAAGATAAAGCAGTGAGCAAAAAGATGAGATTGTGTGACCTCTGAAACAGCTAAGGAAGGCTTACAAAAAAGAGGCATGCTATGTCTGGCGTTATAATATCCTGTGTTCTATGGATAATGGTAAAAGCGGATGGACACTGAGTGTTGTTGTGTGTTAGAAGAACACATTTTTTTGTTTTTGTTTTTTGGGACACAGTTTCTTTGTGTAGCCTTGGCTATCCTGAAACTCGCTCCATAGACCAGGCTGGCCTCAAACTCAGATCCTCCTGCTTCTGCCTCTGAGATTAAAAGCATTTGCTACCATCACCTAGCAGCAGAAGTACATTTTTTATATGAATTTGTGTTTTACCTGCATGTATAAATGTGTAAGGGTGTCAAATCTTGGAATTACAGACAGTTGTTAGCTTCCATGTGGATGCTGGGAATCCAACTCAGGTCCTTCCGAAGAACAGTCAGTGCTCTTAACCGCTGAGCCATCTCTCCAGCCCCAAAAGTACAATTTTAAAAACAGAAGTCAGGTAACCTTTTGCTAAAAGGGTGGCATTGGGGTCTATAGCTTCAGGGAGAGAGCCATTTGAGTATATGGAAGAATGTCTGAGACAGAATGAGAAACAGTATGTGCAAAGGCCCTGTGACAGAGCTTACCTGTGTCAGCACAGAGAGACCAATGAAAGTAGGTGGAGCTTGCCAGGAGAAAGGAGGGAGGAGGAGGATCATGGGAAGGCTGGGGATTGGGGGCTATGTAGGATATTGGACCACCAGCATCATCATCATCCTCTTCAGAAAAATATGAAATGTGGGGCTCCATCCACAGCCACCAAGTCAGAGCTATCCTGTCATGCTATCTAGCTCCAGAGCCCTCAGAAGTCTGTGGAGCACTGGTCTAGGACCCAAGCAACCCACAGTTACATCTTTTCTATTTACCTGAGCAGTGAGGCCAAAGGCAGTGTGGAGTTCTGTCTGCAGAGGAACATAATCTGAGGCCCTGGCTGGTGTGAGAAGTGAAGAACAGCAAGACTTTCTGTTCCCTTTTATTTTTAAACTCCTCTGTGTCCTGTCGATGGCATCCAAACAGAGCTAAGGAGTCCCCCATCCCACCCCCCACCAGTAAGGGCAGTTATAGCTGCCCCCTCCCAAGCTCCATTCCTTTCTCACTGACAGGCTGAAGCTGAGTCTCTGAGGAAAGAGTAAATCAGCCCTCATGGGGCTTGTCTTCTTTAAACCATCCAGTTCTCAAAAATGTGAGCATTGCATGGCTAAGAACAGGTGCTGAGGCTAGAATTGAATGCAGGTGTGATGGTGCTGGGCTCTGAAGACAGATGTGCTCAGCTGAGCTGCCCACCACAGCGAAGAGCAGCTGCCCACAGCTGATGAAGGGCGGTTACATGGTTAGGCAAGGAACACTTCAGACAGGGAAGCCCACAGGACAGATCTCTCTGCTCACAGCATTGCACAGTCATGCTTTATTTCTGTTCCCTTCCACACCTGCCCACAGGAATTTGGGTGCATATGTGTGTGTGTTGCAGATACAGGGCTAGAGGTTGAATGGCCATCTGGCTTCAGAATGAAGTCCCCAGGAATACAGCCACCATTGCAAATGTCAGACTCCACCCAGGAAAATCACTCACACATTGTCAGTAACTAAATTCTCCCTGTCTGTCCAGAAACTGATTCTTGCCATAGTCCTCCTCCTTCTCCCTCTTCTCCTTCTTCTTCCTCTTCTTCTTCCTCTTCTTCTCCTTCTCCTCCTCCGTCTTTCCAAACAAATCATCTTAACTTGCCAGAAATATAAAGAAATACTAAAATGCGGAATGTTCTATTGTAACGCCCACACTACAGGGACATCAATGAGTCAGGCTTGGCCCTGGAGATTGAAGGCACACAGACACACAGACTCCTGAGTCATTCGTGCAGGAAGAATGCCAGATGCCATTTATTGAGACTGGGGCTCAGACATAAATATCCTGGGGCAGAGCACAGGTAGAAATTCCCTGTGGCTGGAATAATACTGACTTGCAGCAAACAACTTAGGCTCACTTATTCTGACTTAGACTCACTTGTTCTAACCCCACCCCCATCCCCACCCCCAGGCAGGAAACCAGAAACTTACTGGAGCTGGGTATTAGGCACAGAATGTACAGCCAGCAATCCACAGGTTTTGCCTCATGGCTCAGAGTGCAGGGAAGGGTCCCTCCATTCTATCTACATTTTGCTTCTTTCTTGTCATCACATGGTGATGTCCAATAGTCTAAGATTCAGACTGAACAGATGCTGCTCTCTTGTGTGTAACAGCAAGCTCTGATCTCACCCAGGAACGAGATCCTCCTGCTCTTTGGATGATCCATGTGTCCTAATATACATCACTTATTGTGGTGATGTATCATATAGTTAATAAAAACCAGTCTGGACTGTCAGAGGTCAGAGCCATCTCTTCCAGCCTTTTTTATTTGGTTGGTTGGTTTTGTTTGTTTGTTTGTTTGTTTTTCAAGACAGGGTTTTTTGTGTAACAGTTCTGGCTGTCCTGGAACTTGCTTTGTAGTTCAGGCTAGCCTTGAACTCACAGAGATCCTCCTGCCTCTGCCTTCCACGTGCTGGGACTAAGGCCACATGCCACCATTTCCTGCTCTTTGAATGCAGCTTCAATGTTCTTCTATCATGACCTGTGGAGACTGAGCTAGTACACCACCCATGAGTCATCAGGGCTCACACATGCCCACAGAGATGGGATTTGTAGCACTTTTGCTGTTTGTATTTATACCAGTTGTTCTGCCCAGTCCTAGGATAAAATACACACACCTGGTGAAGCCTACACGCCCACTGAAATTCACAGCTGTTGCAAGAATCTTCATTGGTATTATAATAAAAACCCAGAGCCTGATATTGGGGTGAATGCTTAAAGATCAGAGAAGCAGAGCAAGGTACTAGGGAAATGTCTCACCACTTCTGAATCCTCAGCCAAAAGGGGAAGTACAGCCAGGGAACAGCCAGGGGGTGGGACTCCTGCCTCCTCCGGCCTTATATTCCTCCCCGCCCAGCCATATCACTTCCTGTGTCAACCTTCCTGTGCTGGGATTAAAGCATGTGTGCTTCCCAAGTACTGGGGACAAAGCTATGATATCCCAAGTGCTGTGATTAAAGGTGTGTGCCAACACCGCCTGACCTCTATGGCTGACTCTGTGGCTGGCTCTGCTCTCTGATCTTCAGGCAATTTATTAAATTACAAACAACATATCACCACACACAGCCTTCTAAAAACCAAGGTCAAAAGTCAAGAAATCCTTAACCCTGTGGAGACTTTGTCTCCTTACATCTGTGTGACAGGCTCAGATACTGCCAGGCTTCAGGAGAAGATAAACATGAGCAGGAATGCTCAGTTGCTACCACGTGACATCTCCATCCCTAGGTGTTCTTTTCTGCAGCTTGTCCATTGCGTGAAACACTGCTTTACACTGTTCATGTTGCTTTAAAGACAACTAAAAAGCTGATATGGTAGCTCTATCTCCTAGGCAACCCATCTCTCTTAGGAAAACAAAACAAAACAAAAACACCAAAACAACAAACATCCACTTCTCAGAAGAGAACATTCAAACCAAGGCTTCTTTTATTGTCCTTGTGTGTTCCATTTATAACCATCAAGGCCGACATAGGTATCTGCTCTGGGTGTGTGTGTGCAGGGGTGTGTGGACTTTGATAGCCATGCAGAAACAGACCCTCCAGGTATATCCCTGTTCCAGAGAGAAAAGGAACCCACCTAGATATTTTGAAAAATCAAAATAAAACCAGCATTTTGAAAAATACAGATCAGCCCATCTCAGATCCAAAGTCCAACCTCCTCTTCTGGTCTCTTATCAAAAAGCCGATTCATCAGCCATTGTTATCTCAGTCCCCAAGATTCAAAAACTGGTGGTGACTTTCTTTTGCCAGGGCTGCTGGAAATACTGGAAATATTCAGACTTACCCAACCTAAGCCCACTTGCCTTACTGTGTATTATCTTTCCTATAGAGGCCATAATAATGAGTCTCAGCTCCTCCCATACTCCTGCCTCCTAAAAGACACGGATGCTGCCCCATATGCCCAGTCCCATGGCCTGGCATGGCCTCTTTCTGAAATTATGAGTAATGATCCATATTTTCAGTGACAGGTATCTCATCTGCTGGTCTTTCTATGCCTCTAATTTCCTATGAAAACACTACATTTGAACATAGATGAGAAGGCGTGTGCCAGGGAAAGGGGACAATCAGCATGGTCACCTTAGGATCCCTCTGTTAGTGCCATAGCGCAGCCTTTGCCCATTCAACATAATGCTGGGACTTGAATCCTGTCTCCTGGTGCTTGTTGGTTTTGCACGTGAAAAGAGACACACACACATTACCAGGAGAGTTGCCAGGAGGGTGCAGGAGCAGAGAAACAGAAGAGATAGACCGCAACATGGCGTCTCTTTTTAAGAGAGAGGGTGGGCACAGGTTTACATAGCCACGCCCAGGGGCGCGCCCTCCGTTCATGGCACATCCTGCTGGAGCCATGTTGACTCCACCATGTGGAATATCAAGAATCCTTACAGTGTTGACACCCCCAGGGGGGGTGTTTGGAGGTGTCTATCACCTATCGCTACAGTGTAGCAGACTGAATCCAAGCCCTACACACACACACACACACACACACACACACACACACACACACACACACACACACACGCTCTAGTCCCCTGTCTCCATGTTTAGCATCTCTAGTCACTGATTTTCTCAACACTGAGGCCCCGCTGTCCTTGACTCTTCTCTCCAATGGATCCCTCACCCCACCTCTGCCACCCTAGAGTTTCAGCTGGTATCCCTGCTACGCTGGATGGTTTCCATTGCCTTCCTCTCTGTGTCTCTGTACAACAAGCCAAACTACCATGATAAATCATAAATCCCTTCCCCATGCTGTAGTCAGTTGTGGGCTGCCTGTAACCTCAGCACTGAGGGGACTGAAGCAGGATGGTGAAGGCCTGGAGGCCAGCCTGAGCTGTATAGTGAGACCCTCTCTCAAAGCCAAATGTTAAATGGAGAGGTCAGTTGTGCTTGGATCTGAATTCACACCATGCCTGTGGATCACCTTCTTTACACTCACTCATTTATGTCTGGTTGCTGGACCCTAGCTACCCCACATTTCCTAGGATATTTTCCCCACCTCCGACGCCCTTTGATGCCTGCTTAGCCCAGGTGGCAGACATTTGCAGCATTCACCAAGATCTCTAATCCTCCCTCATGCTAGGCTCTGATCTCCTAGGAACTGGGTGTGGCATAGGATTTTCTATTGCCACGGAAATGTCAGCAGAAGGGACATGTCACCTCCAAGCTGAGGCAGCTAAAAGCCAAGAGTATTGCTCCATGTTCTGACTCTCCCTGTCATGTGCTGGAAATAACGCGGAGGTGCCGGATCATCAAAGCCTCCTGGAACACGGGGACACACATAAAGGACAACTACCCTGAAGAACTTCTCAGACCCTCAGCCCAGTAATGCAAACAAAAAATACAACTGAATTATGCTGAACCGCTGAGATTTGGGGGTTGGCTTGCCTGCCTAGGACTAATGCAGCTTAGTTCAGATTGTCTTTCTTCATACTATAGACCTGACCCTAAATTTGGTCTCTTTTCTGTGCTCTGGACGTCTTCCTTCTTTTCTCTTACTTCTTAACATAGTTTGTAATTATGAGTTTGCTTTGTATCTTTGGTCATCCAGCAGTTGCAGAATCCATCTGGGCATCAACTTGGTCAGGGAGCTTCTAGCAATGCTGGGTGCCAGAGGCCCTTAAACAATATGAATGAACAAATTAGTGAATGAACAAATGCCAGAAAAACAAAGCTGCTATGCATTCAGACAAACCAAAGAGAGGGAAGTGGCATGGTGAGGGTAGAAATGGCCAGGAAACATAGTAGATCTTCAGCTACCTGAGTGCTGCTTGAATCCCACAGTCTGAGGTGGGCACACCCTTTTCCTCTCGGTTGCCTGTAAAATACTTTACACATCTGATAACAGACCCAGGGTTAGTGTTTGCTGCATGGACCCCGGGGCACTGCATCTGTACCAGGCAAGGACTCCGGGGCACCATATCTGCCCCAGGCTCTCACATCATGATCTTCCACAAGGGTTCCGAAACAGAGGCAGGTGCTGAGCTAGGTAAGATTCAGAATAGACAGGAAAGTGTCTCAGCGAGCAGGGTGAGAGCAATGTCCTTGAGATCTTCCTATAATGTGCATCTTATCACAACCTCCAGAATCATCTCTGGTCCCTGTGGAGGGAAGGGAAGTTGAGAGAGAGAGAGAGAGAGAGAGAGAGAGAGAGAGAGAGAGAGAGAGAGAGAGGAAAGCACATGGTGCCCCTCTCAGCCTGCAGGTATATTGTACACGTGGGCTTGATACAAAGGCTGAGGAGCTGTGGGAACCCAAAACAGTACCTGTCCTGGCCCAGGGGCTTATGTCCCACTCTTTCTCCATGTACGGGTTGAAAAACTCCCCAGTCTCCCCTCCTGGGCATTTGTGTGAAGGGGATGTTGGCTGCACAGGAATAAGCCACGTTAGGCCTAATTTGGGTCCTTAGCATAGATAGTGCTTTGAGTCTCGGCTTCGCATTAATCCCTAACTGTCTAATATCACAGTGCCGATGCTTTTTGTCATTTGTACTTGTACAAGACTGTCCTTGGAGCCAAACTGTGATCAGCTTCATCAGAGCAGATGTGCCTGACAAAGGCCATCACGTGGGGCTTGTTGACTGTTGACACTCCTTCACAGAAATGGGCTGTGCTGGTTTGAATACGAATGGCCCCATATATTTGAATTCTTAGCCACCCAGGAGCGACACTATTTGAAAGGATTATAAGGATTGGGAAGTGTGGCTTCGATAGAGGAAGTGTGTCATGGGGGGGGCTTTCAAGTTTCAAAAGTCTTTGCCAAGCCCATGCTTTCTCTCTCTCTCTCTCTCTCTCTCTCTCTCTCTCTCTCTCTCTCTCTCTCTCCTTTGAATTAAGACGCAGCTTTCATCTATTTCTCCAGCACTTATGCCATGATGATAACGTACTAAGCCTCTGAAACTATAAACAGGTCCCTGTTAGTTTTTTGCACATAGGGAGAGACATACACATTCACTGCCAAGTGCCGCATGAGAGTTTATTTTAGGGAGTTCGGGTACCCAGAGAAGGGAGGGAGGAGAGAGACAGAGAGAGAGAGAGAGAGAGAGAGAGAGAGAGAGAGAGAGAGAGAAGGAAACTGGCTTCCACGTGGTCTTTCTTTATAAGAGGAGGTGTGGGCACAGATCTACATAGCCACGCGTGGGAGCATGTTCCACGTGCTCTTCTGGCACCATGTTGGGCCAGAGGGCATGCCTTTCACTGCCAGGAATTCTTGCATCGCACCCGGCTCCACAAATCTTACAGTCCCTACTTACATTCTTTCTTTTGTAAGAGTTGCCTTGGTCCTGGTGTCTCCTCAGCAATAAAACAGTGGCTAAGATGGAGGGGAGGCCATGGATCCCCACCTGTATCCAGCCACCCCACTCCACCTACCAGTTGCCTGCAATTCTGCCCTAATTGCATGTGTCCTCAGGTTCTTGAGGAGGAGGAGGAGGAGCTAGAATAGATAGGTGGGGAGACTAGGGCCGGGGAGGGGGCTCGAGCAGGGGGAATGCTAGGGGAGGGGGACTCTGTGTATGTCACCACAGGAGGATCTGCAGCCATGCTGGGTGCAGACTTTCCAGTGTGGCTGCATTAAGTCCTCCATGTTTCTGCTCATAACCTCTCACTCAGTACACCACCGTAGATCAGCCTAACGACCTCATTGGATCCCCAGAGACAAACCCCCGTTAGTCATTTGGGACCTTAGAAGGAGGAGCGGATATTGCTTATGTCTCCATCAGGGAAGGAGTTTTAACAAGGAGAACTGTACAAACATGAAGGGCACTTATGATAAAAATCAGAGCTCAGGCTCCCTTCCCCGTGTCCTTCCAGCCGGCCTGTGATTTTTGTGGCTGCTTATGTGTACACAGTGAACGGATGCTGGCAGCTATGGAACATTCACAGGGGTCTGAGTACCAACAATGTTAGGAGTTGTCAGATTCATCGGAGCCCATTTTTAGGGGTCTAAATGCCGACGACATACTCAAAGCCCTCTAGAAGAAGATGAGAGACCCCATAGAACACCAAGAACATCCTATTCTCTAGCTCTAGTAACAGCCACCCCTGCTTATTTTGAGATAGGGCTTGTGAGAAAAAGCAGAGAACTGAAGAATTTGAGGACGTACTCCAGCATAAGGTGATTCCCCCATGGGGAACATAGCATCCATTCTTGGCAGGTATTGCACTATAAAACCAAGTCTGTCTCTGCCTTCCCCATGATAACCCAGGGCCATGAGTAGAGTGTGGCTGAGAGAAATGAGTAGAAAGTGAACCCGGCCTCTGCCATGGAAGGAGAACAGAGACAGCATGAAGGCAAATGTGCATCCATGCCCAGGGGTCCAGCCCACCAGGGCAGCCAGGAACGTCACTCTGGGGATGTTGATGCTTCTCTGGGACAAGAAGCAGGGCTGGCAGGAAGATCAGTGGCTTTCTGAAGCTGAAAGTGTATGTGTGCCCAAGTCAGACACCAGCCATTCAAATAGTGTCTACCAGATTCATCAACCACGATCTACTATTATAGTCATTGATGAATGTAAAGGATCCTCAGAATAGATAGTATCAGTACTGTGTTCTGTGAAGAGTGTATCCAGGGGTTGGGTCAAGAGAGTTTTGTGTGTATGTGTGTGTGTGTGTGTGTGTGTGTGTGTGTGTGTCCAGAGAACAACCTTGGGTATCATCTTCAAGAATGCTTTCCTCTCTTTTGAGGGCATCAAAAGGGTATTTGTTGGCCTGGAGCCCACCAACTAAGCTAGACTGTCTAGCTAGCAGGTCCTAGTGATCCTTCTACTCCAGCTCTGGGATTATAAGCATTTGCCACCATGGCCAACCTTCTACATTAGTTCTAGAAATCAGACTCATGTCCTCAGAGTTGCAAGGAAAATGCTTCACTAATTAAGCTGTTTTTCCAGTCCAGGAAGTGGACACTGGAGAGAAAACTATCAATTAAAAGCACCTGCTGTTCTCACAGAGGACCCAGTCTCAGTTCTCAACACCCACATGGAGGCTGACAACCTCAGTTTCAAGGGACCCTCTTCTGTCCTCCTGGGGCACTGCATGCATGTGATGTGCACAGATACATGCAAGCAAGATGGCCATACACTGAAAATTAAACAGATATAGTGCTGAGCCTTCCACAGCCCAAGATACAAGTTTGCAGCATGCACTCCCAAAGAGGTACAGGGACCCTGGAAAAATACCAGCTGCATCTTGGTAGTTTTCTGAGAAGTAAGAGATAGCAAGCCCACACACACACAAGTGGCCTACATGGTCTCAAGCATTCTGACTCCAATAGAACAGATATAATAATGAAGAACCAGAGAAGCACCTCCATGTTCTGCAAAAGTCCCTGAACCCCAGCTTGAAACAGGCCTGAGTTCTGCTGAGAACAAAGTATAGAACAGGAGATAGCTTAGGGCTATCTGATAGTAACTAATTAACCATGGAGTGTCCCAATACCAGAGATAGCCTAGGGCCATCGGACAGCCATGGAATGTTCCAACCCAGGGGATAGTCTATAGAAGAAGGTTTGACAAACAGCCAGCTAAGATAACAGATGAGCTAATCAGAATTGTATCTGTACTGAGACCCCCCTAATTGATGTGTAACCTCATGGTTTTTTCCTTTAAAACTCCGCTTGCAGAGAAGCAGGTATCTCCTCTGGCCACAGCTGTAACAGCTCAAACAAGGTCCCTGCCAGGGCTTTTCAATAAATCTTGCTTTTGCATTTCGGAGAGTTTGCATCTCTGGTGGTCTCTTCGGGGGTCTTGCAACCAGGACACAACAATAAGACATACTTAGGCAACAACAGCCAGAATGTGATAGAGTCAAACTGCTAAAATAGTCCATAGAAAAGAAAGGCTTGTAGAGAAGACTGCCCAGGAACACCAGACAGCAGTGAGACTTGAACTTCAGGTAACAAATGCGCAATTATCCAGTGCACGAATGTCACAATGCCATTGGAATTTGCTCCGGAACCCCGCTCAGGATTCCGAAGTCATGGACACTGGAGCCCCTCATACAAAAGAATGCAGTTTGGCATGTGTCCTACGTACATCTGCTGGGAGACCTGGAGCTCTCTGTAAATGAGCTGTCATCCTTCGCGCTATGTAAAGTATGTAAACAGTTGTGCTGTTTGGGGAAATGATGACAAGAAATAAAAAATTCTGCACATGCTCAGTGCAGACACAACCAGAGGACATTTTCTGTCTGGATTTGGTTGGCTCCTAGCACACCAAACCCACAGATTCGCTGGGCAATTATATTTATACCAAAAAATGATAAATTGTTCATACTGTTTATGTAAGATTCAAATTAAACCAGATGTCCTGGGGTTTCACAGGCTAAGCCTGTTTACCCTATTTGTAGAGAATTCATGGCACAAACAATATTTCATCTAGAAATAGCTAGACAAGGCAGAGGCGGGGGAGTCGGGCTTCCAAGCATCCAGAGTACTCCTCTGCCCTGCCTCAAACACTTCCCTCTGCACCATCACAAGGAAAAATCTTTTGTAGATCTACAATGGGTCAAGCAAAGGTCTTTCTCCTCCTTAGTCCCACAGCCCACAGGGGAGGGAGCTGGGGAGTGGGGCTCTCAGTACAGCAATGGGAAGGGCCAGCTAACACCTGCCTAAACAGTGGCCAGCCAGCTGGTCCTCATACTACCTCCAAGCCTCCCGCTGATGGAGGAGGAGGCACCAGAAGAGGCAGGTACCATCTAGAGTTTTGCAGGTTACCATGGCAAAGAGAAAGGATGCTAAAAAGCAAGGCTCAAGTTTTTCAAGTACACAATCAGAGGGAACAGTCACTTTTCCTTGATAACAGATCATCTGGCCATGTTCAACGAAACAAGAAAATCGAGTCCCATCACAGGCCTGGGATCAGAAAAAAACATACTCTGAAGCCACCTCAGGCATCTCCCAGGTATAGTTGGACCAATAACCTAGCTTTAGACAGTCAGGGATCCCCCAGAGTCAGGGGCTTCAAGTATGCTAATTAGTCCCCAATGGTAGGGACCTTCAGTGGTAACCCTTATACCAAAAGTTTTTGCATTCTAGGGACCACTTAGCAACAAGAGCACCACATATCAATTTCCCCAATATAAAGAGCTCCAAAATACCAGGACTTCCCTACCATAAGAGCCCCAGTCAGAGGCCCCTCAATGCAAAGTTCACTGAATCTACCCTGCAGCCCTGCTGTGCTCAGGGCTTCTGGGGCTGCTAGTCCCAAACACCTGGACACGTGCTCTGGCCATTTATGTGGCTTTTCCGAAGACAGTCCTCCCATGACACATTTGTGAAACTCATAGTGAAGAGTGGCCTGGAATCTAAAGACACCCCAGCCCACGGATGGCATAAGCGCTGCCCAGGGGTTCTTTCTGGTGAGAGGACGTGCCTTCCTGTCAGGAGACCCTCTAGCCAGCAGCTCACACAGTGGCAGCTTGGTGTTTAGTCCTGTTGGCCCAGGCCTGAGCCAGAGAGTCCCTAGAACCAAAAAGCAGACAGTTGTTGTTTAAAAATGAAAATGGAGAGGAAATGAAAAGCACCCGTGTAGGCCTCCCGGGGCCACGCAGCCTCTTTCCCCCGGGTGAGGTGTGACTAATAGCATTGCTGAAAAGTGCCCTGGCCAAGTGCCAGCAGCACCGCCAACACCTCATCCCTGTAGCAGTCAGGTGAAGGAGAGAGACAAAGGAACCTTCTGTGTGCTGTGGGGGCTGGGACACAGTGGCTTTTAGATTTGAACGATGGTGTCATGGAGCCCTCAGAAGGGTTGGCAGTGGCAAGCTGAAAAAGAACCTGGAGGGGTACTGCCTGCCAAAGATCACTCACACCTTGCCACCAAGAAAGCCATCTGCTGCCTAGTCACCGAGTGAGACAAAGGGCAAGCACTCCACACACACACACACACACACACACACACACACACACACACACACGCGCGCACGCGCACACGCACACACACACAGACACCACTCCTTCCAAGGCTCCTGTGTCTGGGACCTCAAGGCCTAAAGCACCATTTCCAGATAGTCCCTGAGTCCAATCTGGACCCTGTGTCCTCTGCTACCTGTGTCCTAATTGGTATGCTCACCCCAACAGCTGCCTTAAACAACCACAAGTTACGAGCCACAGAGAAAGAAACTGAGGTACAGCTAATGCTGAGATTCAAATCCAAGTGTGTCCTGCCCCAAACCAACCCCCTTCCCATATCTAGAACTGTGCCCCACCAGACTGCACTAAATACCAAGTTCCTCCACTAGCAGGTGCGCTCCGTACCCAGGCTTGTACAGCTGGCCCAGGAGAGCAGTGAACGCCATGTAACATGTTTGCAAATGGCAAGGACTATATTGCAACATCAAAATGATGGCTATCCCTGCTAGATTTGTCCAGAATCCCAGTGAGGCACAGAAAGACAGGACCTAGTCTCATAGTAACACAATCTGACTGTGTGTCCTCCCTCCCATCACTGCAGGCAGGGAAGGTGGCCTAACTCCACACTCATCTTTACCCCAATGAGCAACCTCCAAACACCACCCCTGCCACAATCCCTGTCTCCTTCCCAGACACTTGAGTTATAACAAGACCTGCCCTCAGGGGCAGTGTCTACTGCATTGGAAGCCCCTTTGGATAACACATCTCTTCCCCCCACCCATGGTTGTGTGAAAGGGATCAGGGGAGAGAATGGCTCACTTCATGGCAGTCAGGAAATTGAGAACACAGGGGAGGTCTACATTGTTCCAAACAGGCCCCCATGGCCTGCTTCCTCCATTTCACCCCCACCCCCAACAGCTCCTTCAGCTATGAATTCATCCACAGATTAATCCATGGTGAGGTTATCTCTTATCACTTCTCAAAAAGTACTTTTTTTTTTTAGATAGTCTCTCTATGTAGCCCCAACTATCCTTGAACTCACTCTGTAGACCAGGCTGGCCTTGAACTCATGGAGACCCTCCTGCCTCTGCCTCCCAAGTGCTGGGCTTAAAGGCATGCACCACCACACCTGGTCCAATCACTTTTAAATAATGCCATCGGCTGGTTTCAGATGGTTAACACAGAGACTTTTGGGGTACACTGCCTATCCAAACCACAAGAGGTCTACTGGTTAATGAAGGTACTTGGCGGACAGACCCTAGTACCTATGTTCCTAAAGGCTGTGCTGGTAACTTGGGTCCACCGGGAGCTAGAGTCATCTCACAGGAGAGAGCCTCAGCTGAGAAAATGCCTCCATACGATCGGTATGCAGGGAAGCCTGGAGGGTATTTTTTAAAACTGGTGATTGATAGGGAGGGCCCAGGCCATTGTAGGTGGTGCCATCCTTGGGCTAGTGGTCCTGGGCTCTATAAGACAGCGGGCTGAGCAAGCCATGAGGAACAAGCCAGTGAGCAGCATCCCTCCATGGCCCCTGCATCAGCTCCTGCCTCCAGGTTCCTGCCCTGTTTAAGTTCCTGTCCTGATTTTCTTTGATGATGAACAGCAATGTAAAGTGGTCACGGCGTTTCATGAATAGAAACCTAACCCTAACTAAGAAACCCTCCATTGCCCTCTGCCTTTCTGCCTTATCCATATTTGGCTTGCTCTCTCTCTCTCTCTCTCTCTCTCATCTCAGCCTCCTTTACTCTTTTTCAATGTCCATTTCTCCCTGAAAAGATACAGGATTTCAGATGAGGTGCCTGCCACGATGTTTGTGAAATCCTGCTTCCCAAAGCAACACGAACGGTCTGTGGAACCTCTGAAGCCCTAATTACCTAGCAGTAGAAATCTCTGCAGGCTGCTTCTCCCACAGTCCGTACATAGAATAATTACCACAGTCTAGAGTAACTGAAGCCAGGCTCTCACAAAGAGTGGCATTGGCTCAGGGTGACACGCCTACTGCTGCCCTCAGAGTATGTACAGAAGTGACAATGAGATGCTTGGAAGGACAGACGGATCAGATACACTTGAAAAGCCACTGTGAGTACAGAAAGATTCATTTCTGCAGAATGAACATTGGCACTCCCTGAGACCAAATGGCCAAGTTCTGGATACATGCAGACCAAGGGCCTGGGGGAGTGGATAGGGGGATGGGGGAGTGTCTCAAAATCTTGGTTCTAGAATTCCTCCATGACGAGGAAAGATGTCAAGAGACAAAGACACTGCACAAGGCATGGCCCCATCTGGTTCTCACTACCAGAGTTAAGCTTTCCACGTGAAAAGCACCCTAACATCTGGGTGTGGTCATAGCTCACATCTGTAATCCCAGTACTCAGGAAGATTACAAGTTGAAAGCAAGCCTGATACATAGTAAGACCCCCATCTCACATGTTTGTGTATGTAAGCTCACACGTGTACACATACCTATCCAAAAATCAAGTGAGCAGCAATGACCAGTTTGTAGACGGCTTTGTTACTCTGAAATGTGGAGAGGAAAGCTCTGAGCTTTGCAAGGGAAGAAAACCACTCTCCTGACTCTGTATCACAAACTGGGCTACTTAAAATGCCCATATTACAAAACCTGATCCATCACATGCAGGCCAAGGTTTGGCATCCTAAATCTCTTAGGTGGTGGTCATTCCAGAGTGATCTATGTTCTTTTTTTGTCAGTGCCCAAGACCTGGAATACCAACTCCATTCTCAAAACCTCCTGGTTTTAATTTCTTTGAAAATTCACATTTATCATGCTAATAAAGAATCTCCTGAGTTTCCCAGATTAGTGCCCAGCCCAAAAGAAATCTTAGTCCATGGCTGTTAAAAGTCAGATAGAATAGAGAGAAGCTGCTCATTTGTTTCTGGATGTGATTTTCTGATCAAACACTCCAATGCCTGCTCTGTCAACAAATTCATTAATGCAACTAATATTTGTGGAGAGCCGATTTCATGCCAGGCCGGGCCCCTGGGGCCACAATGGGTGATCCAGGCAGGCAACTAGCCTTATTAAAGATGCTGTGAGGAATCCATGCTCCCCACCCTTGAGCTGCTTATAATAGGGTGAGGGAACAGCACAAATAGCAAGCAATTAGAAAACAATTAAGTGTTAAATTATATGCCCCAGCCTAGCCTAGGGGACTCTTGGGACAAGGGGCAGCTAATACCGCCAGTGTTCTCACAGAGGAAATGTCGGCTGGGAGGATAGCCTGGGTTGGAAGAGAAGAGCAACATGGGAGACTGGAACATTCCAAGAAGGAGGAGCTACCCAGGAAAACCACGGCTGAGCATGTGACTATTTCCTTTAGACCTTGGTCTTAGGAGAGAAGCTGTGGGCATCTTCTGACTCTGTCTAGTAAGAAGGCCTCAGGAACACCTGACCCCACAGGCCAGGATTCAGTAGATGTGGGATGGAGTGGTCCAGGCACTAGTGTATTTTTAGAGCCTGGTGATGCTGGGTGATAATGTTCATCCCATTGCTTTAAAGCTGCTCTCCATTATATTCCTAGGTATGGAGAAGGGAGGATATAGGTAGAATGTAGATCTGTAATCTGTAAAACATGCATGGAGAACATCTTGAGAATTCGTAGCAGAAAGAAATCAATCTGACAAGCTGTACTCCTCTGCCCTTCTGAATGCACCACATAGTCAAGATTGGGCTGAATTAATTAAAATCTGCCTTCCCAGCATAGGCATGCCTGGTGATGAAAGGGGAGATCTGCCTTTGCTTCACATGGTAGGAAGAGGAAGCTGTAGTGACTTGGAGCTAAATTTGACATACATGCTCTTTTTCCATCCTTTGCTGGGTAGGTCACTTCACGTCTTCAATTCCAGAAAAAAAAAAAAAATGCCAAACACTATGTAAAATGTTCTATATTTAAAAATCAGAAATAATATCCTCTTTGGTCGCATGCATTGCGTGAAGAATAATGCCATTCCTGTGTGTGTGTGTGTGTGTGTGTGTGTGTGTGTGTGTGTGTCCCTCACAGCTAAGAAGAAGGCATCTGATCTCCTGGAGCTGGAGCTACAGGCAATTATAAAGCATCCAATGTAGGTGCTGGGAAATGAACCCAGGTCCTTTGCAGGAGTATCCAGTGCTTGTAACCACTGAGCCATCCCTCCAGCCCCAGGCCACAGCTCTTGACATTGTGGGCTGCTTTTGTCCCCTTAGATTCTCCTGGGGAGTGCTAGCCTCTTTTCTTTTCCATATCTGATTTACACTCTGTGCTGGGGTTTGATTTGAGGTCCCGTTTGCCTGAATGTTTCTACTTCTGTTATTGTTTCTGGAAGTTATATTTAGATTGAAAC
Organism: Sigmodon hispidus; assembly: GCA_004025045.1. Classification (NCBI taxonomy): domain Eukaryota; kingdom Metazoa; phylum Chordata; class Mammalia; order Rodentia; family Cricetidae; genus Sigmodon; species Sigmodon hispidus. The sequence goes on along the minus strand of PVIH01003964.1, from coordinate 36,884 downwards.
ATTGCAAGGTACTCAAAGAATCTTTCTTGGCTAACACACACACATGTACTTATATAAACACTACACATATCCATCCATATAAATGTACCTGCATACAGATAGACACATATTCATATGTGCGCACATGCATATAATATATAAACATATAAGCAAATGCATGTACACATACATATACAATATTTATACATATACACACACATATACACACACATCTGCTCCTCACTGAAAATTTGGCTCAATACAAGACAACAAAATTCTGTTGTATTTGTGACCTATCTGTGGTCTGGCTGAGTTCCCTGAGGTGACCACAGAGTGTGAGAATTGGTTCATCCCCCACTCCCCACCCCAGAATAGGACTGGCATCAGAGGTCTTAATGGCTTAGATGGTGTTCTTCCTCTCTGTAGACATTCCTCATGGCCTGGCTTATTATTCATTCAGGATTCGTTCTGAATGGCTGGGAGCAGATCTCAACATATTCATCAGTCTCTGCTTAGAGGACGTTTTTATTTGATGACACTGAATTCTCCTCTGACATTTGTGCCTAAATCATTTTAACAAATAACCAGACCTGCAATTACCATGGAGTCTCAGCAACACTGAACAGAAGACTGTCACATGTGCAGGTTCCTTTTCAATATTGCCTGATGTCTTTGCTGTTTCGGAGCACGTTTTGATGACAGCTGTGGGAGTCAAGATTTACTTCAGTGAAAACTGGCAGGTGTTTGAGGTGAGTCAGGAACACCATGGCTGATAATACTCAGAGTTCTGCTACATCAGTCATCATCCTGCAGGAAAAGACACAGAGAGCTGTGCACCAAACTGATGATCTTCTTCCTGGACCACGTCTTCCTGCTCTGTGTGCCTGAGAACATTTGGGGTATCCTCAGAATGCTTCATGGTGTCAAACGCTCTCTTTTTGGTCCCTGGAGCTTCCTGTTTTAAATCATTCTGGTGAACAAGGGGAAGTATTGAAGATTCTATAAGTGAGCTGAGTGATTCATCCGCCCACCAGGATTCACTGTGCCCTGTGCAGTCTCTGGTCACATGAAGGTCCAGACTACTTCGTGAGACACAAAAGGGAATGAGAGAATGACATCGATGAGTGTGCAAGCAAGCCAGGCTGAGCTCCGGGTCAAATGCAGAGAAAAACAGGAAGAACACCGACGGAGAGCAAGGAGGGTGCTAACTTAGCCTGAGGGGGTGGGGCGTGAGGTTGGGATCGAGAGGAGCTGTCGGGACTAAAAGGATGGATGATACAAAAATGATGTCAGAAATAATAAAAAACACAGGTGCTGGGAACGAGGAGATTTGTGGCAAAGAGAAGGTGTGGCATTAGGACTATTATAGTTTTGGCTTGTGTTAAGTTGTTGAAGGTAGAACCTTTTACCACAAGCAAATCAGGGAACTAGAGGGTCAGTGAGATGCTCAAGCGGTGGCGAACAGAAGGAGCATGGACTATGGCTACAAAAAAATATAACAAACAAGAACGCCTTGGGCTTCTGGAATTGACAGAAATCATGGAGCTCCAATCGAGCACACAACGCCATATCCAAACTCATTTGTTGTCCTGTCCAAGTCATCCTCACTGTAACAGCTCAGGGTGGGATTATTGTCCTGTAGCTGGGACATGTAAGGAAAAAGGCTTTGTTAGGGCAACACCCATAACACCAGGTTCCAATGTTCTAAAAGCCATTTATCACAGGTTCCATCAAATATGCTTTCATGTGCCCGGGTCTTCACCCCCTTTTCTTGAACATTTGAGAGAGACACCACGCTGACCCTGTATAGTGGGAGGCAGGCTTGGCTTCTGATGTAAGATGAAATGGCCTGGAGATTTTATTTTTATGGCTCTCTTGCACAAATCAAAGACGTTCGCTCAACCCTCTCTGCTCATTTATCTCAGTTAATTTTCCTGACCCTTCCAGACAAGTCCAGGATATATTTGATCTCCAAGCAGAGATCTGGATTTCCATTTACCAGCACCCTGAGAGCCTGTTGACCGAGGAGAATGGTAATTATCAACCCATTAACTTAGCAGCTGACATTCTGTTGTAGCCAAGAATGCAAACCCAGGCCCCCCAACACACTTAGAAGCTATTTTTTTTCTTTCTTTTGTCTTCTAGGAGGTAGACCCCAAATTTAATGTTTTTATAACCAAATTGATATTTTTCATATTCTGCCTATTTCTAGGTTGCCTTTAACTGGCAAAGTAACACTTACAATGCTGACTCTGAGGGAGAAAGGAAAATTAGACGTAGGCATGCTTTGCCTAATGTCCTGAGTGTTCTGGTGAACGCGGCCTGGCGTGGCAGGGATGTGCAGTTCTAAACAGACACATCCCCCAGACACGACTTTAGAAGTAGGTTTTCTGCAGTTCTGGTTATAATCAGTGGAACCTAATGCCCCCAGAAACTCAATTTACTCATGGCCCCTGTGAACTCTTTTGACTCTAGAAGCTTGGACCAATTTTTCTCGGGAGTCTCTTTTCCAGTGACCTTCTGTCCAGATCCAGAGCTCGGTTTAGTGGTCCCATCTTCCAGGAAACGCCTTTGCCTTCTCATCCTCATCAATCCTCACTCTCTATCTCCCCAGCACCCATGGCCACTCTACTCCTCACATCATAGTCAATGTCCACTTATTGGAGAGCCTCCCTCTGAACTGATGATCTGGAGTAGGTCACACAGGACCACAAGAACATCCTCACTGTCCTATGCCTCTGGCCAAGCTGGACTCTGCCAAAACCAGATCTCACCCTCAGAATGTGAGAAAAGCCAATGCACCTGGAAAAATAAAACCAAGGCTAAAAGGTGGAGAGCCCCACTGGATACACCAAGGCGGGACACTGTGACTTGCTCAAGGGTCCTCTGGGGCTGAACATGGACTAACATGCGGTGAAACTGTGTCCTAAGGTTTGCAGGGCTCCCGTGAGCCTTGACCTCCCTGTCTGTCCTAGCCTGTTTGTTCTTGCTGAAACAAGAGACCTAAGGCCGAATATCTTAACAATTAGAAAAAAATGGAAATGGAGAAATTCCAGAGCATGGAGCCTTGTCTTCTTAGTGTGTGGTAGGGGCCTTACAGCTTCTTCTCATGGCAGGAAGCAGACACATGGCAAAGACAGCACACCTCAGAGAACGGAACTCATCTTCGGAGCTGAGGCCTCATGGCCCCTAACACTGTCGCTCTGAGGAAGAGTTTAGTATAATTTTAGTGGGAACAAATCATATTCAAGCTGTGACATGGCCTATGAAGAAGAAAAAGGAATCTTACCTGGGTACGGTGCCGCCAAGACAAATGGCATATAGTTTAAGAAAAACCCTTTGTAAGACCAAATATAGGAATTATGCCTTCAGTGTTGCATCCTCCAGTGAAGTGCAAAATGGCTTTGACAAAACACCATGGCCTAAGGCTATTTGGGGAGACAGAGGGTTCCAGAGGGATGAGTCCATCATGGCAGGAGGCATGGCAGCACAGAGCCAGCATGTTGGCAGGAGCAAGAAGCTCTGTCTTCAACCGTGAACATTAGCATGTACCAAACTAAAAGTAGGGCAAGGCTTCCTGAAGGCCACACTACCTCAGGCCACACTACCTCAGGCCACACCCCTCGGGCCACACCCCTCGGGCCACACCCCTCAGGCCACACTACCTCAGGCCACACCCCTCGGACCACACTACCATTCCAAACAGCCCTGTCTGAGGACCAAAGTTCAGGTGTCTAGGCCTATGGGGACATTCCTCAGTCAGCCCAGGACAATGGTGTGACACCTATTGGGGAGATTAAGCAGCAACAAGCAAGTCACTCATGTGTCTACCTCTCAAGACACCAATGCCAGACCCTAACCCTAACCCTAACCCTAACACAGCCCAAAGATAAGTGACCAAAATTATGAAAGAGAGAAATGCTAACTATTTTTAAAAATTAAATTAAAAAAAATTGGTAGGGCAGTGTTGGCACACACCTTTAATCCCAGCACTTGGGAGGCAGAGGCAGAGGCAGGGGGATCTCTGAGTTTGAGGCCAGCCTGGTCTACAGATCGAGTTCCAGGATATCTAGGGCTACACAGAAAACAAACAAACAAACAAACAAAAAAACCAAAAAACTCTAAAATCAAAACACAAATAAAACAAATCAGTTTTACAGCATATCTTCTAGGCAGCATAACTGCCCATCTAGAACCATAGCATAAACTTAAACAAAAAAAAAATTTAGATTTATTTGTTTTGCATGCATGAAAATTTTTCCTGCATGTAACATATATGCACTGCCCACACAGACTAGAGGGAGCATCAGATCCCCTGGAACCGTGGTCATAGATGGTTATGAGTCTTCATGTGGTTCCTCAAAACCAAACTCAGGTCCTTGGCACAAGCATCAAATGCTTCTAACCTCTAAGCCATCTTCCCAGTTCCTTAAAAATAATTTTTATAATAATAATTGCATTATTCAGGTTTCTCTAGAGGAACAGTAATTGCAGAATAAATCTATACACATATAGAAAGGATATTTATTAAAGTAGCTTACATCTGTGGTCCAGCTAGTCCAACAAAAGCCATTTACCAACAAAGGGTGCAAGAATCCGTGAGACTCATGTCTCAGTTGGTCTTCAGTACACACAGAATCCTGAAGAAGTCAGTTCTAATGCCAGCAAAGGAATGAACGTGTCAGGGAGAGCAAGCAGGCAAAGAGAGCAAGATTCTTTCTTCCATGTCCTTTATATAGGCTGTCACCAGAAGGTGTGGCCCATGTGAGAGAGTGGCTCTTCCTACCTTAGAAGACTTGGATAAAAAGTGGGTCCCCTCCTACCTTTTTTAAATATTTTTTTACTTTTATTTTATGTGAACTGGTGTTTTTGCTTGCATGTATAACTGTGTAAGGGTGTCAGATCTTGAATTACAGACAGTTAGCTACCATGTGGATGCTGGGAATCGAACTCAGGTCCTCCGGAAGAGCAGTCAGTGCTCTTAACCGATGAGCCATCTCTCCAGTCCCAAGGGTCCTCCTACTTCAAATGACTTAATTAAGAAAAAAAAAAATCCTTCACAGGTTTACCCAGTCACTTGGGATTTAATTAATTCTGGACATAGCCAAGTTGGCAATCAAAATAGCCACTACAATAATGTTGCCTGCAGTGTAGTGTCTTCCTAGAATGTATTCCTGCTTGTGCATGTTGGGCCTGTCCTGTCTGTAGATGTCTCCATGCTGGAACAGCAGAGCTGATTCACAGAGGCAGAGGCCTGTGGCTTGAGAAACCTAAACTCAGCTCTCCGGCTCCATACAGAGGAAGTGGACCAACTTCCGTGGTTCTATTTCTACCTCAGTATAACTGCTCCTTGACTCCTGATGGTCCTGATAAAGACCGCCTTAGTCAAGTTGAAAATGTGCGGAATTCATCTACCCTACCCCACAGCCCCGGTCTGTGCTGCGGGCCTTGGTGTCTCTCCTTGTGGTCGGTAATCGAACTGAGACCCACAGGTACTGCCATAGAGGACTTAGACAGCAGGGAGATGGATCTGTGTTCCAATTTCCAAGCATGGTTTCTACTGCTGTGCATTGTTTTCATAAAGTCAAAAATAAATATGTAAGTTAGAAATTGAGCTACAGTAAGTTAGAGAATATTTGACATTTTCTATAATAAAAACAGTTTTGAGAAAAAAAAAGTGTTACTTCTCAAAACTGAAAAAAAAAAAAAATGCAACCTACCAACAAAGGATTTTTTTTCCTATGTATAAGAGAAAAACATTATGTGTCATTGCACCCTGCCTTAAGGTAGCTCTTAATTTCCCCATTTGGGTCATCTACACTCCACATTCACCTATCCCCCAGAATCCTCCACAATCCAATTCAGAAGGCATCTATTACATTGCAGAATAATATTTCCCACTAAACCAATCTTGACCTTAAGTCCAAGGTTGAAATTGCCACATTAGCACATATATGGCTTGCTGGCCCTGGCTGGGATCCTTACATTAAATTCCTTCCTCCAGCCAAGCTTTTATTACCTGCAAGCCCTACTCATAGGCAAGCGCTGTAGTGTATATTAAAGCTACAGACACCTCTGTGGCCCCCGGCAGCCACACCTCCCAGACTGACAGACAGAAGTGAAAGCCTTCCACCTTTGGACCACAGACTTGCTCCAAATTCTTCTTCTGTAGATAGATGTTGGGTAACTCAGGTTCACCCAAGTACTGACCCATGGGGACAGTGGTTCTCAGCATTCCCAACACTGGGACCCTTTAATACAGTTCCTCATGTTGTGGTAACCATAAAATGATTTTCACTGCTACTTCAGAATGATAATTTTGCTAGTTATGAATTTTCACGTATATATATTTGGAGATAGAGGGTTGCTGAAGGGGTTATGACCCACAGGTTGAGAACTATTGAGCTAGGCAATAGTCCGTTAGCTATATCTCTGCAGCCTGGTTTCCAGTCAGCTCTGAGGGTCCATTAGTCAGTTCTCAGTCTCAGAAACTGGTCCTGATAGGAAGAAAGTGATATACTCTCAAAAGGCCTGAGAATCATGGCCCCGGAACTGGATGGTATGACCCAGCTGCGGTGGCCTGCCATATGTGATGTGGTGACATCTAAAAGTTAGGACCAATGTGAGTGGGTAGCAATACACAGTTCTGCAGCTTGTATGTCAGGATCTGGGCACACTGGGAGCACTCTGTCACCATGCATGAGGCAGGTTCCATGGGACCTGCTCCTGCTCAGGACCAAGGCTGCTTCCCCTCCACTCCCAGTATCACAGGATGACAAGGTCCCTGGATGCAAGCTTCTGCCTTAGATCCATGGGAACCACGAAAGGAAAATTCTAGCAATAAAGTCAACACTCAATCACACTGTTCAGGCTGGCTGCCTGCAGTATCAGGAAGTCTGGTCTTATGTCTGTCTGAGTCCACTATTTTCAGTGGGTGTTGGTTAAGGTGAGAAGTGCTAAGACCTCTTCTCTGGGCTTTGTCAAGCAGATGCCACCCACCTGGGACCCACAGAACTTCCCCAATGTGGAAGGTGGAGGTGGGTCCTTTGAAACAGGGCAGGAAGCAGAGTTCTAGATTAATTCTCGTTGCTATGATAAAAAATACCCTGATAAAAATTCTAGGTTACAGTCTATCACTGAAGGGAAATCAAGACAGGCTCCCGAATCAGCTAGCTACATCCAGTCAAGAGCACAGAGAAAGTGCCTGCTTTCCTTGGTACTTAGCTTGTTCTACACTTACAAAGTCCTGTACCTTCTGCCCAGGTGGTGCCATGTATGGTGTATCCCCACATCAATTACTATCATCAAAACAGTCCCTCACAGACATGCCCACGGGCCAGTCTGATCTAGAAGATTCCTATTGAGACTTCCTAGGTGATGCCGCACTGAGACAAGTTGACAGTTAATGATGCAGTCTCTCTCTGCCTCATGTCTCTCTACTTTTCCTGCCTTTCTTCTTTCTAGTCAGTTGCTCAAGCACAAACAGCCCAACAGCCACAGGCTTTTGCACAAGTTGCCCCTCTGCCCAGGGGGCTGAATGCTCTCTGCCTTCCGCTAATCTCCCAAGCCTGAGCTCACTCCGCACTGCTGGAGGTCAGCCATTTTCTTCCCCTGCTCCCTGGCAAAGCAGAATTCCTTGATTGTGCATTCGCCAGCTTCTTCCTAGCCCCTTGCCATGTATTCCCTGAATCTTAAACATCGCCCACAAATCTATGTGTTAACGAATTGGCTGCCAGCCTACGGCAGGGCAGAGACAGTGAGACTTTCTGGAAGTAGGGCCTTGTGGGCTAGTTAGGTCAGCTAAGGTACGACCTTGGAAGGGTCTCCAGCCCCATTGCTCTGGCAAGGTGAGCATGTTTGCTCTGCGTGGTGTTCCTGTCATTCAGGTCAAAGCAGCGGGGGCCAACTGAAGCCAAAGCCAAAACAAACATTTCCTCCATGTAAACTGTTTATCTCAGCAGCAGAAAATTGGCTAAGTGACCCCTGATCCAACCTGAAGTCTCTCAGCTGATTGTTCCCTTCATTCCCAGAGCTGGACTTTGCCCAATGCTACTCTAGGGAACAGTGAAGGGGCTCAGTGGATAAATGGATGGATGGATGGATGAGTGAATGGATGGATGGGTGGGTGGATGGGTAGGTGGAAAGGATGGGTGATGGATGGGTGGATGGATGGATGGATGGGTGGTGGATGGATGGATGGAAGAATGGATGGATGGTGGATGGATGGGTGGTGGATGGGTGGGTGAGTGGATGGATGGATGGGTGGTGGATGGGTGGGTGGACAGATAATTCAGAGGTCACTGTGAAGTATCACTTCCTATGTCTCCCTTCCTCTCTCCAAGATCTCAGTAGGTAACCCCAACAGCGCATCTTCATCCTCCTGCCTCAGCCTCCTGGTGTTCCACCATGCCTCATTTCTTCTGAGGTCCCTCTGTAGGATCGCTGAGCCTGGTCTCGGGTTGGTGCATGCGCAGTCAAGGCTCTTTGCTCCTCTTGCTCCCTGGATGTCCAGTTTGTCTTCCAGACACTAACTCATCTCAGATGGCCAGCCTTTACTTCTTCCTCCTGTTTTTAGATTAGACTTGATCTGGCTAGGGTTCAGATCACTGCATACACTCTCATTTAGGACCATGTATTACATCAGTTACCCAAAAGGCTCTGTCTGCTTACAGCCATTGTCATGATCAGAATGGGCGGACTGCTGGGACAAAAAAAGAAAAAGAAACCTCCAATGAGGGCCGAAAGCCTTTTATGCAAAGGGCAGCATGAATGTTCTAGATTGCTCAGTCCTCCACCAAGGGGGTGACTCAAAGGTCCTTCCATCATGTGACAGTTCTGACTTCAATACCTATGATGTAAAAGCATCCAAAAATAAAATCATGATTGATTCACTCTATCCATTTGCCAAGTCAGTCAAGACAGTCCTGCCTAGTAGAAAAAAAAAAAAAAAATCAAGAAGCCATGACTGTGGCTTTTCCAGACATCTTTGTAGTTGCTGCTTTTGTTTTGTTTGTTTTTGTTTACTCTTTAGAGGCCTGCCACTCAACTCGCAAATAAACACATGGAGACTTATTTATGAATGCCCAGCCTTAGCTTGGCTTGTTTCTAGCCAGCTTTTCTAACTTAATTATCCTGTTTCTCTTTAACTATGTTTTGCCTCTGGGCTTTTTACCTTTCTTTAGTCTATATTTCCTTCTTACTGCATAGGTGGCTGTGCGGCTGCACGGCTGGGTGGCTGGCCCCTGACATTCTTCTCTCCTCCTTTTCTTGCTCTCACTCTCTCTCCAGCCTAGGTCTTCCTCCTACTTCCTGCCCATCCTTTCTCCTGCCTTGCTATTGGCTGTTCAGCTTCTTATTAGACCAATCAGGTGTTGTAGGCAGGCAAAGTAACACAGCTTCACAGAGTTAAACAAATGCAACATAAAAGAATGCAACACATCTTTGCTTCATTAACCAAACATTCTACAACATGAGCAAATGTAACACATCCTAAACTAATATTCCAGAACAATCCTTACTGTTAACATATTCACCCTCTTCTGCATTTTTCTCCTTCCCCTTCGCTAATAGCCCCCTTCCCCCACCCCACCCCCAGATCACTTGCACCCAGCTAGTCCCGTTTACTCTCTCCTGCCTTCTGCGTTTACCTGCATTTATTATTTTCGTGCCAAGTCCTTAACAATAAGGATCCCGTAAAAAAACAAGTCATTCAGTTCTCTTCCTTCCTTACAAACCTGCAACAGAGTCCCCAGACATCACCCATGAGCCCTATCTCTCCCCAGCAACCCCGCCCCCTCCCCTTGGTTCCTGCTAACTTCTCCAGATCACTTCCTCATTCTTCCCCTGAAGCAGCCCCGCTTAGGCTCCCTGGGCTCCTTGAGTGATCTCCTACCCCAGGGCCTTTGCTCCTGCTGTGTTCTTACCCAGCTCTTTCACTAACCCAGTTCCTGTGACTGGTCCTGATCCAGCAGTCACAGCTCCTGTGTCACCCCACCCCAGTGAGCAACTGTCTATCCTACCTCTGAAATCTCATCAAAATAGGCTTGTTCTGAAATCAAAAGCAGAGACATTGTATCTTTTTCGGTTTTTGTTGTTGTTGTTTTGCTTTTTATTTTTTAAATCTGGTCTAACACATGACAAGTGCTGGCAGAAAATAAACACTTAGGAAAAACAAAGAAAATTTGGGTACTGTGGAGGTGGCTTAGTAAGGAAAATGCTCCCTCAGAACTCGTGCAAAAAGCGAGACTCAAAGGCAGGCACCTGGAACTGTAGCTTGGGGCAGTTGAGACCACAGTGTCACCCGCCAGCCAGTCTAGTGAAGCTATCGAGCTCCCGGTTCACGAGTGACCCTGCCTGCAAAGGTAAGCTGGGGGAGGGGGCTGGAGAGATTGCCCTGCATGGAGAGCACTTTAGATTCCCACAGCTCACAACTGTCTAACTCCAGCTCCAAGGGATCCTGTGACCTCTTCTGAGCTTCACAGGCACTGCATGCATGTGGTGCATATACACCATGCAGGTAAATGTGGTGCATACACATGCATGCTGGCAAAACACTCATGCTCATAAAACAAAATAAACAAAAGCAATAATAAGGTGGAGAGTAAAGAAGAAACCCTACACAAACTGCTGACCACACACACACACACACACACACACACACACAAATGAAGGTTTAAAGTATTACTACCTTTAGGTTTTTTGTTGGTTCGTTTATTTTAATCCACTTCCTTGCTGCATTTTCAGTAATATTTGCTAGAAAAAAAATATAATTTATAAATTTCGGTTTGGAGAAAACTTAGTTTTGTGGGTGTAAAGATGTGCTTCCGTGTGAGATTTTAAGCAACACAGGCTTGGATTCTACCAACAAGGAGGCAGACTATTCTTAGATCTTAGGGCTGGTTCAGGGCTGCAGGTGAGGGCAGCAAGTTTGTGTGCGGGAGCAGACCTGAGCTGAGTGAGGCTCAGAGGAGGAGCACAGGCCGGATGTGCAAGGTCAACTCCACCCCCTCCCCAGCCCAAGAAGTGGGCAGTGGAGCAGAAGAATACCTCTGTAAAGACAAGAAACCTAATAACTTCAGAAAAGTGAAAGAGAAACTAGCTTTGTAGAAGAGCCACGGAAGGCCCTTGAGCATTCGATGGACCTCACTCGTGCTCACTTGTATTTCTCATTTTTCTAGATCATGACCTAAGATAAACAACCTTTTGTGCACCTCCAGAATCCTTTCCCCTTCCCTGTCTTCAGAACAGAGTTCGTCCTCAGCTGCCTGGAGGAAGATTTCTCTGGGACTGCCCTTCAGTATCCCTGAATACAGACATGCATTGTTTCACATCAAAAATGGTGGTAGAAAGTTTCGTGTTGATTTGTGTGTTAGGGTTAGGGCACTTCAGTCCACTTGAAGAATACCCTAACCCTAACCCTAACCCTAACCCTAACCCTAACCCTAACCCTAACCCTAACCCTAACCCTAACCCTAACCCTAACCCTTGAAGCATATCCTTTTACAAAGCCAGACTTCCCTCATCATTACTCCCGCTGAGCATCCCTGGTCCACTGACATAAAGCAAGTGGTAAGTGGTACCCAGGCTGCTGAGCATCCTCCTACACACAAGCCTCCACAGATCTCCAGAGGCCTGGCACTCAGACTAACAGGATGACTTCAGCCTTCCCTTCCAGGCCCACCACCCCTGCTAGTATCAAGAGCCTAAAGAATCAGACCCTGGCAGGACTGCGCAGGCCCAGTAGGCTGCCAGCTACAACCCCACCCTTCACCCTCAGCAAAGGGAACAAGGACAGCCTGCCACACTAGAAGGGCTTGGGCTGAGTTGGCAAGGAAGCAACAAGCAAAAAACTCTCACGGGTTTTCCATGGCGCCAAAGCTGGACACAGGGCTCCTGCCCAAGGCCGGGTGAAGCTTGAGTGGCCTGGGGGAATTTCCAGTAAAATCTCTTCTGATTTAGTCACATGCATCATCCATTGAGCCGCTAGCCCCGGTAGCAGAAGTTTCTTTTTAAAAGCTTCATAAAGTCTGTGTGGGGGTAATTGGTTGGGGGTTTTTTGTTTGCTTTTTATTTTTATTTCGTGCCAGCAAAACCTGTGATATCAGCTTTTATAAATCCCTCTGTGTCCTAGTAAGGTAGAGTGGGCCCCTTTCACACTCAGCTAAAGAAACTGAACCCCACCTGAGATCTCGAAGTTAGTCTCCAGTGTCCAAGATCTTGGCCACTTCCAAGCATAGAGCCATCCCAATACCAGATAGAGAACACAGGTCTTTATGCTGTTCTATCTGGGATCAAAGCCCAGCTCTGCCTCTTTGCTGCTGTGGGACTTTCGACATATTGCTAAACATTTCTGTGCATCATTTCCTTTGTGTATAAAATTAATTCTAATTTTCTTATGAATTTCTAATTCATAAGAAAGACCTAGGGTGTGGCGCTGAAGAGATGGCTCAGAGGTCAAGAGCATTGGCTGCTATTCCAGAGGTCCTGAGTTCAATTCTCAGCAACCACATGGTGGCTCACAACCATCTATAAGATCTGGCGCCCTCTTCTGGCCTGCAGCATACATGCAGGCAGAACAATGTATACATAAGAAAGGGAGGAAGAAAGCCCGAGAGGAGGGAAGAAGGAAGGGAGGAAGGAAGGAAGGGAGGAAAAGAAGACCTAGAGTGTGGAGTTGTCTATGGGTTAAATCATTCTGCATACATGCATGTTGGAGAATGTTGTAAGCCCTGAATCTTGCTTCTCTTTTCTGCATAACCAAGTTTTGCCAGCTCTTGTCCCAGCATATCTAACTCTTATAAAACAATTCAGATTATTTCAGTGGTGGAGTATTTCCACGGAAGAGGAGTCCACGTTCTTCTAGCTGCTATCTGCTTTCTCCCAGCTGGACATGGTTAGGTGATGTCTGGACTCAAACCCACTCTCCATAGAGGGACCAGAATAGCTATAGGAACTGTGGCCGGCTCCAGATGGCATGGTGCCTACTAACTTCTGCCATATGGGTAATGGACGGTACCCCTGCTTCTACCAGGGTGACTGAGGCAGCCGTTCCCTTCTCTGAAGTTTCACTATACCACAGCCATGTGTGTCTGAGCAAGCAGTCTGCACACTGAAAGGAGCTAGTGATTGGATTTTCTTGAGCAGTCCGTGAATTCATGAAGGCTGGGCTGAGGAGCAGATCTGAAGTAGGAGATTCCCCCCCAAAAAATTCAAAGTGCTATTGCTATCCCATCATCTACCTCTCCTATGCCACACCTGAGGATTCTATCTTTGCCTCAGTCTAGTCAGAGGGTCTAGCCTGATACAATGAGGCCCACACTCTGTGATGAGGTATGTGCAGACCTTGGCCAAGACCCCCATTATCACACCTTGGAAGGGACTCAGGATTCCAGAATGCCATGGGCACTGGCTGGCAATTCTGTCACTTTGGGATCTCCAGTGGACTCCCCAAGATGGCTGAGTAGTATTTGATCTATATACAGCAGGATGCCCGACTCCTGATTTCAACATAGAACCAGAAGACAGAAAGCAAAGCTAGCCAGCCAATCAAAACACTCAGAAACACACACACTAGCCATCAGAGAATGTTGTAATGAAAAGACATACTGAACCCTGAGGTCTCACCCTTCTCTGAGGATATTTGGAGTATTCTAAAAAGAGACCCTACTGGACTGAACACAGGCTCAGTGTGAAAGGCTCCATCTGGAAGCTGGCATCCAGATCAATGTCTTCTCAGTGATTTCTGTGCCCACATCAAGGCCTGGGCAGCCACCATCCACCTCTGCTCATGGATGTTCCCCATTTGGCCTGCCCAGGAGAGCTAGATCCTACAGGGGCCCAGTCTCAACCAAGCTGGATCTCACCCCCAGCTCAGAAAAGGTGCCTTTGCCCTATTTGAGTCTGCCCCTTGTTTAGGGGGCAGGGGGTCTGCTGCTTAACAGAGAAATGATAGAAGATAATTACAGGATCCTGCGGGGCAGAAATGGACTGTTGGCAAGGCAGCATCAGGGCGACCCAGATGGGATCATAGTGCAGATGGACCTCTGAGATCTTGAGAACACCTGGTAGCAGTTTGTCACCTCCCAATTAGCTGAGTTCCTTGCCTAAATTGACACCCTAGTCACGCAGAAGACCCTTACAACCACCCTCACAGACCACTTAGCCAGGTTGGACATAGGGAACCAGAGATGCCCCCACCTCTTAATTAACCTTTGGCTGGACACGCCCCCCCTCCTTTGGCTGTCGTTAGAGCCTGGAGTAAAAAGCATGTGGAGATTCGGTCGGGAGTGACCACTAGATGGCGCATCTGCCCTGCCAACCGAGGAGCACTTCACTGGAGCACTGTGTGATGGAGCCTGAGCCTTACTCCTTAAAAAGCAGGCTGCTTCCCAACAGCCTCCAGGTAGGGAAAACTCCAGGCTCCCACCAAAAGTTTCAGGTTTGTTTATCCTCTAGCATGAGAACAGTTTCACAGCAGCATCTGACTGCAGTAAGAACCCCCTGAATACAGAGGGGCTATGGCGCACAGGTAAATCGCCCACCGGTCTCATCCTGTGAATTCTGGGATGAGTCTTAAGTTTACCAAGAGTGGAGAGCTGAGCCCTGCCCCAGCAGGCTAAGGGTTTGAGGGTTTTGCAGGCACAGTGTAAAGGATTGGGGTTATGCTCTGTGGTAGAGATCATCTAACAAGGACAAAGCCCTGGGTGTGAACCCCGCTCCTGGTGCTGTACCCAGGTGTTCAGCGCATGGCGAGCTGATCTCCTTTCCTAGTTTTACTTCTCAATCTCACATGGCATCTCACACTTGTCAAGATGTGTGTATAGGTTAAAAGATAGTACCTGGCCAGATCTTCTAGATTCTTGGTCCTTAAGGCAAATTCTGAAAGGTTTGTACCGCTTCTATAGGACCCAAGTTCGAATCCCAGCACCAGCATGGTGGCTCACAACCATCTGTAACTCCAGTCCCAGGGGATCTAATGCCCTCTTCTGGCCTCCTTGGACACTGCAATGTAGGGAGTACACATATGTAAATGCAAACAAAACATCCTTACGTATAAAATAAAATAGAAATGTGCCTTATACAGTGTTCAGGAGCAAACTGAGCTGGACCCTAGTTGTATCTCGGGGATGCAGGATGCTGCAGCAGATTCAGGATGCTATTAGGATCGTAGCTTTTCTACATTCAAGACAGTGGCAGAAGGCCTGCAGGAAAAAGGCCTCTCTCTCCTGAGCTCCAAGAATACTGTTCTCCTGAGCAATTGATCTGCTTTTGTCACACGCTCGTCTCTGCCCCTTGTTTCCTTAGCTCCTGAAGCTGGCCGCCCACTGGAAGGAAGTGGTTAAGTCTGCATGGATCTCCTCCCAGCTCCCTTTTTCTCGAGCTCTGTTCTTTGTAGGTGTACATAAACTTCTCCTTTGTGCTCTCTTGATAAGCTACCTCAAGTTCTTTCTAGAACAGAACAGAACATACACAAAATAAAACAGGCAGCAGAGACCTCAGGTTACCTTCCCAGGAAAATTTTCAAAATTTCAGTTAGACTTCCCAAGCGGTGACATTTTCTACAATGCCTCTCCTAAGAGCGCTTCATTTAGACAGCTCGAAGCAACGATGTCTCCTGAACATTTTGATTTTATGTGTGATACACAAAGCCCTCATTTTCTGATTTTTCAAAAGGTAGGATGTATCCTCTAATTTCCCTCTGAGGACTTAGGTAGCTGGCTGGGGGAAGAGGTTCGCACATTTAATTTGGTGCATCTGAAGGTTTAAGTAGCCCTATGACAGTCTGGATTGTAAATGACTCACAAATGCTCTTATGTAAACGGCACAGCTGCCAGGCTCGGACCTGTGAGGAGATGGTGAGGCCTTCAGATGACTGAAGTCAGTGGAAAGAAGCTACATCACTGGCGGTGTGTCCTAGATGGGGACACTGAGGCCACAGACTGTTCCCACCTTTCTCTTACCTTCCCTTCCAGCTCCAGCACACAGCCTCCTCTGTGACTCTCTGTCACTACCAATGTCCTCAGCACAGGTCCCATAGCAGCTGGATCAACCAGGATATAAAGCCCTAGAGACCATGAGTCAAATAAACCTTTCTTCTTCTGAATTGTCTTATCCCAGTGTTTGGTCACAGCAACAGAAAATCAACAAACACCGTCAAAAGCAGGCAATGCCACTGTCATTTGCCCCCATGCAGCACATGGGAGCTGTTGTTTCAAATATTAAGACACTTTGCAAAGATATCAATTCCTGGGGCTGGAGAGTTGGCTCAGTGGTTAGGGCACTGG
Source organism: Sigmodon hispidus (assembly GCA_004025045.1). Taxonomy (NCBI): domain Eukaryota; kingdom Metazoa; phylum Chordata; class Mammalia; order Rodentia; family Cricetidae; genus Sigmodon; species Sigmodon hispidus. Next base: position 20,622 of record PVIH01003964.1, on the reverse strand, counting down.
CTGCTCTTCCAGAAGACCTGAGTTCAGTTCCCAGTACCCACATGGTGGTTCAATCTTCCATAACACCAGTTCCAGGGGGGGCTGATTCCTTTTTCTGAGCTCTGGGAGCATCAGGAATGCACATGATGATTATGCACAAAGGCAAAATACTCATGCACATAAAATAACATAAATATCTCATTTCCCACATCTCAAAGATTCAGCCCCAAAATCAAGACACAGCCATCAGTCAGTACTGTTTATAGGATGACTACATGAGTTAATGGAAACAACCCAAAATACTGGGGAGAATGCCTGGAGCATTTGAGTCAGTCAGTCACTGCCCCAGAGCCATGTTCCCAAGCAAGAATGACCTACCTACAAGAAGATAAGGATTTGTGGAATGGAAGCTGTGGCCTTCTCAAGGAAGAAGGGACTGGGTAAATACTGGCTGACTTCTGAAAAATGACAGGTGTTTGTTTGCCTGTGTCTGTCTGCTGAGAAAGCATCTTGCTAGACATAATTTAAGGCCAGGGCCTTAAACTCAATATTCCTCTGCCTCATCCTCCTGAGGAGAGATTCCAGATGTGCACCATGCCCAGTTTGAAGGGCAAAGGCCAGTGGCTAAAGGCATCATAGGGACACAGCTGAAAAAGGCTGACTTTATAATAAAGGAATCCTCTCCTCCTTCACTCGTTGGGCCCCACAGGAGTAACCTGCCCAGCATTCTCACGCCTCCTCCTGGAGATCTGTCCCCTTAGTCACTTATCGTCAAGCATTTTTATTACCATAGAAACCTAAAACTTCAAAGAACAAATGATTCACAAGTCTGGGAGCTCAAGTGTCAAGACCAGGAGAATTCCCTTCATTCAACCCTGGCTTCTGGGCCACAGTTACGCATTTATCATTAAATTTTCACTGGTTTTTAGTTTGAGTTTGTTGTTTTTACCTATCTGTCTTGAGACAGTGACTCACACTGTAACTGATGTTGCCTTCAAACGCTCCACAATCTTCCTACCTCAGCCTCCCAAGCGCTGGGGTTACAGGTGTGTACCCGGATGATGTTCATGGCAATGCCTCCCCCTCCCTGGCTTCTGACTTTCCTGTTTCTTGTCTCTCCTATTTGGCTTCCTTCTCGGGATATTTGGGCACCTAGTATTCTGGGACCCAGCTTTCTGAACAGCAGTCCTGACATTGTCTTAGACAGGCTTGGAGCAGCCCCCTCCAGCCAGCCTGCTTATGGCCCTGGCAAATGCTTCCTCTGCCGTGTTTACCAAGCACTAAATCTCCACAGTCATTAGTTCTCTTTGTAAAGGCTCTCATGGCTCAGTCAGTGAGCTAGTGATTGCAACCCTGGAGCTCAAGGAAACAATAAGGAGTCCGGCGGTGATGAAAGTGGGGGTAGGGAGCCCCATTTTCTTCTCTCTAGCTGTCAAGCTTCTGTGTAAGATAGGCATTTGGTAAATCAGCACCTGATGCATTTGTTTACTGGGATTAGTTTCCTTTCCAGAACATTTAGCAATTGTTCACAAATTCACAATGCCCCAAGAATATGATCCTCTGAGATATATATGTGTATATAGCTATATCTCTGTATATACACATATACATACACATATAATCGGGGATTATATATATATATATGGATGCATATATACCCCCTATTGTTCTATATTGCTCCAGTTTGGAAGCTGCTCATGCCAAGATGTTGTAAGAAGGAAAGGCAAACCCAGGGTCACAGTCCCCCACAGCCAAGCCTACAGCCCTAAAATCTGACTCAAATTACTCCTTGGAATCTAGGCTTCCTTGGAGACCCTTAACCTTTTCAGGTCCACAGAGCTGCTCTGAGTACCTGCTGGCCATTCTCCCACAGCTCACAGTCCCCTTGGACCTGGGGTCAGGAGAAAGTGTCCTGCTCGGGATGGAAACATGGCTCCCCAAGACAGCCCAGGAACAGTGCTGGGTTGCTCTTCACAGCAGAGTGACCTTGAGTCAAATAAGATGTCCATCAACTTCCTTGTACACTAGTCTTCTAGAAGAGTCCCCCAAAGGACCCTCAGAAATGCTGCTGTGGCCCAATGAGAAATTCTTAATCTATGTTTGGAGGGAAAGAGCAGTTGCCCAAACAGCCCCAGATCTTGTTCCCAAAGCCCCAGGAAACACGTTTCCTGAAGATACCAGCTCCCATGTGAGGCATCCCTGATGCCTGCAAGACCCTAATGATGAAACAGGGGCGTATCTTAAACTCCTAGAAAGAGCCCCAAATAAAACCAATCTCCTGGCTGTCTCCTGAGATGTGTAGCCTCCCAGGGTTCCCAGGCTTTTAGAATCATTTAGAAACCTTTGGATACAGATTTGGATAGCCTGGGCCCTGGAGTTACAAGGGACCTCAGGTGGTCTCTTCTCAGGAGCAGTCATTAGGATGTACCTTCTGCCCCTCTGGGTGCTGACATGGATGTATGTGTGGGTGCACCCTGGATAGCATGGAAGATTTATCAATTAGTCCCTCCACAAAGTCGTCAATAGTACAGATTCCATTACCTCAGGAAGCAGAGGTCTTTGGTTGCTCAGCCCCTCCCTCACGCCAGATGCCTGTTTAGAACGTTGGACCTCTGACCCTGTCCAGTGCCTCCCCAAGAAGTGTTGGGTGGAAGCAAGTCATGGGAAATCATTGGACCACCCCATCCTCTGTCAGGACAGTGAGGCTGTCTTGAAACTCTAGATACCTGTTTTCTGTGAGAGCTTTTGGATAGGATCTGGGCTGTTCTTTATGCTAGAATCAAAGTTGAATCATGAACTGCTTCTTTTAGCAATGCAGTCTTGGCATTAGCTTGTGTGAGTATTGTTACTCACCTTCTCTGAGACATAAGTATCCATACCCATCAAAGAAAAATGGCGAGGGATACTGTTATGGCATCCTTAATGACATAACAAAAGCTTTTAGGTAGTGATTACTTGAACTGAACAGAGTGGCCTCTCCTAAGCCCTCTTTAGCCTTCATATTGTGGCCAATGTGGGTATGTACCCAAACCCATGGGGGAACTATTCAAATGTCTCAGTCTTGACCAGGAATTGACACTTCTGATTCCATTCCTGAGTCTGAGTAGAGAGCAATACTGTTGTGCTTTGTTTTTGAAAGCAACAGGCTGGCCATTCTGAAAGGCTGCATTCCATCAACCATATGTCCTACCAGGCTAGGAGCAGAGGGTGCCAAACCACCCTGCTTCTCAGGTTTGCTTCCTCACCCTGCCACACTGGGGTGGCTCTGAGCAAGGCAAATATTTAAGTGAGCATCTTGCATAGCTGTCATCAATTGGACTGTACCGGGAGTTATGAAGCAACAAGCTGGCACCTGCCCAAGTGGCCCAGCTTCTAGAGACAGTGTTTTTGCCAACACTGGGAGTCTGTTGGCCACCAGTGGCTGATAGGTAGCAGAACTCCCTGGTCTGTTAATTGTCTTGGAAGCAAACCCTGGAATCAAGAGAAAGAGAAGGGGCCTGTAATTAAAGCTTCCCTTGGGCAGAATTTCCCAGCGATGGCAGCTGGCAACCAAGCTCTCAGCTCTGGCCTGGGAACTTTACGTATTCTGGCTCCTTTAATCCTGACAACAGGCAGAGAGGAGGCTATTATTGTCACTCAGAAAGAGAAACTCCGAGAGGTTAAATGATTTGCTCCAATTCTACAGCTACTTGGTGTCAGAACTAAGGGATGCAATCAAAATTGGGGAGATGCATCTGCAACAAAGGGAAACCACGCCAATCTCCCAGAGCCCTGGAGCCCCAGAGCCCTGTCAGAGGCATTGTTTGGCTACTAGTAGAGTTCAAGACCCAAGGCTGTATCATGAGCCGCTGGAGAAGCTAGCAGTGTGGAGATGCCTCAGCACCACATGCTCAGTCGCGTCCAGTGCTTTGCAGATGCCCAGTGGGAAATACGTCCTGTCTTATTTCAAGCCAGTTAATAATAAATGATAGGGAAATCTACCATCAAAATATATAAGAGCTAGCCTTGTGAGGAGGAGGAAGGGGCTGAGAGGAACCTTTGCCCATGGAGAGGATGTAATGTGTTTGGCCAAGATAGAGCTCATGGGAGAAGGTCCATGGCATCCAGGCTGGATAGGTCCAGGATGCAGGGAAGAGAGCTCCTCTACATGCCAAGGATGGTGACATGGGGCCTGACAGATACCTTATGTCAAACTTTTATCCTGAGAATGTTATAGTGTACATGTGTCCGACAAAGTACACTGATCCCCAAAGCAATGCTGGAGACAGCCTGGTAGAGGTGAGTGTCACAGGGCAGAGCCCTCAGCTACAGATGAGTGCTGCTGTGGGAAAGACAGATACCACAGGAGTGTGCTCCTTGGTAGAGCTAGTTTGGATCTCCCTTAATCTCTCTGGCTTTCTGTCCCAGGGTGACACAGCAAGAAGACCCACATTCACGATGACTCAGACCTCTCTGGGAACATCCTTATGGACATAACAAGTAATGGGTTTCCATAGTAACTCCAAAGCCACTAAGGTTGGAAATGAAGAGTAGCCAATCTTTGAGAACCCCCTGTGCTGATTAGTCTATGTCAATTTGACATAAGCTAGAGTCATCTGAATGGAGGGAACCTCAATAAAGAAAATGCCTCCGTAAGAGTCACTAGAGGCCATTTTCTTAATTAGTGATTGATGGTGGAGGGCCCAGCCCATGTGGGTAGGAACATCCCTGGACCAGTGGTCCTGGGTTCTATAAAAAGGTAGGCTGGGCAAGCCTTGGGAAGCAAGCCAGTCATCTGCCTCCCTCTATGGCCTATACATCAGCTTCTGCCTCCAGGATCCTGCCCTGTTTGAGTTCCTGTCCAGACTTCCTTCAGTGATGAACTGTGATATGGAAGTGTAAGGCAGCCAAATAAGCCCTTTCCTCCCCAACTTGCTCTCAGGTCATGGAGTTTTTTCACAGCAATACTAAGATACCCACTTTCCCAGGAGACAGCACACATGACCATAGCTATGGCTACCTCTTCAGCATCTCCCAAAGGCCTGTGGGGCAGGGGCATAATTCTAGGACTGGCAACTTTAGGAGGTGGTAGAGACTTTGGGAGAGGTCTAGTAGCAGGCTTCGAGGTCATTGGGGGGGATGCTTTTGAAGGCGATAGTGGGATCTTTTCTCCCTTCTATCTTTGGCCATAATATAAGCAGTTCTGGCCACACACACAGATACACACATCATTATGTGTCACACAGGCCAGAGACAACAGAAGCAACTGACCATGACCAAAACCTCCAAAGAGAACATTTCTGCCTATGAGCTGATTGCCCCAGGTGTCTTCAGTAACAGGAAGCCAACACGACCTTCAAAGCACCTAACTCCTTCCCCACCCCATGGAAATGAACCCAAGACAGTCCACACAGATCTCAAAGAGGAACCCTGGTTGGCAGTGGCAGATTAAATGTCCTCATCTAGGGAACTGAGGCCAAGGAAGCAGAGATGTGAGGGAGGACAGCATCCAAGAGACGATCCACATGGAGTCAAAGAACCAAAAAGATTTGCACAAAAAAAAGGGACCTAGTTGGAACACCAAAGAAGCCAATCGTGTGCACAGCAACATTAGTGGGGTAAGTCCTAAAGGCACCACTTCCTGGGTGTCTGCCTCAGAGCTTGTCTTGATACCATGACAAGAGCATTTGAAAGAGGGGAGAATTGATTCTGCTCAAGGTTCGAGAGTGCACCCCTTCATGGCAGGGGAGGCAGCTGTCGCCTTGTGTCTGCAGGAAGCAGAGAGACACATGGATGCCAGTGTTCAGCTGGCTCCCTTTTCATTAGTAGGGACCTCAGTCCCAGCAATGGTGCCACCCAGTTCAGAGCGGGTCCTCCCCACCAGCTAAGCCTTTCTGAAAACACTCCCACTGTCAGGTCCAAAGGAAACTCTATTTCCCCAAATTCCAAAAGGCAGAAGGGAAAAATGGCTGTCTGTGGTATCTGTTAGCACAGGGAAGCACACACTGACCTCCAGGATCCCTCGGATCACAAGGACCTGTTACACATTTAAAGTTCGAAGCAGCATCCTGGCCCCTCCCACCTCCTTCTCTGCTCCAGTCATGGGCTTCCCTCCCGAAAGCTGCTCAGTCTCTTCATAACCCTGCTATCTCTACCCTTCTGCCATGCTCATGCTTTGCCCTCCTCCTCCTCCTCCTTCTCCTCCTCCTCCTCTCTCAGTTGCCCTCAGTCTCTTGCTCACTCTTGTTCTTTGTGCCCCGCCTCGGTCCCCCTCCCCCTCCCCCGCCTCGCGCTCTCTCTCCTCTCATGGCCCAGGTCAGTCTTCTGCTTTCTCTCTCTGCCCTGGACTCTTCCACATGTCTCTGCCTGTTCTCTCTCATGTCTTCAGTAAAAATGTAGCCATACCATACCATGGTTTGAGTTAAAAAGTTAACCCTTAACCACACCATACAGCAGTCATGAAATCAATTTATACAACCACCATATTGAGAGGGATGGCTTTCGTGACGATTCAAAAGCGAGGCAAGTTGACAATAAAGACCACGCCATCATAATGCCCCTGCCTGGTTTCCACGTCCCCCCAACCCTTGAACTGCCTCTGATCCCTGACAACCAATAGCTTCCACTTTCCCTCCGTAAGTAATTCCTCACCCCCTCCCCTCCCTCTGCTGGGTCCTCTGAAGTCACAGATGTCTGCAGTTAAAAATTAAACCATTCATCAAGTGAGCATTATGTCAGGCAGGCCCAACAATGTGAGCTGATGAAGACAAGCATCTAGAGACCTGGCATTCTTGTCAATCAAGGCGTGAAGGAAGCCTGCTACTCGAAAAATGTAAGGTGCGGTAAAATCAGATTAGCTTAGATTCAAGCGTTTATCAGATGTTCTTTGGTACATGCCCCACCAGGTTAAGGGTAGGTCATCAGTCACTGGCATGCCATCTCTAGTGGCCTGACCTTGGCCATGAGTAATCCCATTTGTTGAGAAGAGGGTTTTGTTCTGAGTGGAACATTGATCTCCAGAAGGGCCACAGCAATCTTCTCAGTGTTGTGTTTCCTACTGTGGGAACCAGCAGAGCCTGCCCTGCAGAGCAACTATTTAAATCTTTTGGCACCAACAACTCCCTAACTGAGCCCAGATTCCTAGGTGCCAGGAGCTGGCTTGCTCAGTACTAGTCCCCACAGCTAGCTGTGGTCATCTATGCTCAACCACTGAATTCAGCTTACTTAGCTCTGCCACCAAGGTACCTTCAACAGGGGACAACCTTGACGTTGTCTTCTTTATGAAGCCATTTCACACACAGCCCTTAATTTTCTGGTTATCTGGCCAATAGATATTCAGCCACATCTTTATTGTCAAATAGCTCGGTATTCCCTACAAGGCTGGTTACAATTTAGAGTGATGCTGATGCTTTTGTTCAAATATAGTCGAACCGGTTGTCCAGGTTATCCCCTTCATCTTAGGCAGGTGACTTTGAAAGTCTTCCTGAAGTGAATGGGATGGATAGGTACAGCTGATTCCTCACTCCTGAGAGGTCCTAGTATAGCATCGTCTGATGTACTGAGAGTGGGTACATACATTGAGAAACGATGCTTGTATCCAAGAAGTAACCCTCATCTCTCCAGCCCAGCCTGGCTCCTAGGGGGCTGGGTATGGGAAAGCCATGTTTGGTGTGGGGCTGCAAACAGGAATGTGGCCCAAAGAACCTTCACCACAGTGTGGAGGAGACATTTAAAACCCAGCACTAAAACAGCGGGAGGCCTGGAGGCCAGCAGTTTATTGGGTGTTTCCATAAAGACACCGTGTCCCAGAACTCCCTGGGGGCCTCCACCACAAATTCTGCAGCACACATTTATCTAGCTGCGTTTGCACTTTTCAGCTCTTAGGCAGATCCTGACTGGGGGTGGGGGAGGGAACACATCCCCCCCTGCATCCTGCCTGCCTGTCTCTGAAATCAAAACTACAGAGGCAGCCAGATGCCGACAGAGGGAGGGGCTTCAGAGAGCTTCAGATGTGTGCGGCGCAGCTCTGAACAGAATGCTGCCTCAGCTGCAGGCAAAAGTATGCTTTTCTCTTAAACACGGGGCCAGGAATGTGCCCTCTGATGATGATTACAGGTCAAATCAACAGTCAAGTGATGGAAACCAGACCCGTACAGAGACCAGGCTATATGCAGCTGCAGCCTAATGAGACCCAGAGTCCTTTTAGGGCTCTCTGGCACGTCGGGGCGGGAGTCGGGGAACCACCGAGCAGGGGAGGGGCGGGGCGCGCGAGATGGGGACAGTCACTGTTCTGAAGGGCTCCCTGTCCCGGCCTGGAAGTTTGGCATCCCCCTTCATGTGACCCTATGGCTCCACAGGTATGCACCAGAGTCAGCCTGATCCTCATCCATGAGCCTGGCTTGTATGAAAAGGCTACAGCATCTAAATAGATGAAGCTTTCCCTGGGCCTCTTTCCCAGCCCAAACCATAGCCCACCTTCCTCCTCGGCATCTCCCAGTGCCCTCTTTTCTCATCATCCAGCTGTAGAATGCAGATCTGCTTTACTCTCTTTGCACTTGGTAAATGCTGAAGCCCATAACAGCATAAAACCTCTCTGGGTAGTGAGTTGATCCCTGCCCGCCTGGGCAGGCTCTCCTGATCTTTCCACTTCCTCTGCTTAGCACAAGCTCAGTCTTTTGGAGACAGTAATGGTTTTGGCTTCTGTTTAAGAATGCACAGTATTTACTAAACACTTGCATGAAGAGCGACCCCTTGGTGAGATGGAATTCTGATGAGGCATAGGACTAACAGCATTTCAGCCATAAGGAGAGCAGATTTGAGAAGCCAGTGGGCTAGTGTCGGTCCTCAGAGTAGGAGGCAGCACTTAAGGGGAATGCAGGAGGCCCAAGTGGTGGCAATCTGTCCTCTGTGAGACAAATGGCAGGAAAAAAAGGAGGCAAAATATTTGTCCTGGTCCCCACAGGACAGTAAATCTCAGGCCTGCCCTGGTGGATAGCTGCCTCTTCATGTGTCTCCAGAGAGCAAAGTGTGGTCAAGATTCAGTTCTAAGTGTTTTATATGGTAGGTGACCCGTGTGGTACTGGAGGAGCCTCTGAGACTAACAACCGCCTTCCCAGACTCAGCCCTCCCCTTTTGTGAACAAACATCCAATCTGAGCCTATCCAGCCACTCCAGACCTGTTCCACATAACTCTACCTTAATGGCATGTGGCTGGAGTCTATAGACTGGTGAGCAGGAGGAGGGTGATGCTCTATCTGTGTAACTATGAGAAAGCCATCATCCCTCCTTAGAGCAGCCTTCTGGGAAGGGGCATCCATACTCTTGTAGGTGATCCATCATATGTGCTCTGTAGGAAAGGCTAATAAAGTCATTGGTTCCTCAGAGGGAACTTTGGTAGAATCTGCCTCGGTTTGTCATTGGGACCTTAGGAGAAAGAGTGCACATTGTTTTCGTCTCTCTGGGGAAAGAATTTTACCAACACTAAGCCTAGCTGTTCATTGAAAGCACAGATATACTTTGAAGCTGGTCTATACGTATGTGTATACGTGCGCGCGCGCGCGCGCGCACACACACACACCATACATGCACCATAGAAAGAGGCACTAGGCCTGAGGGCCTGGGGTGTGTTGAGCAGTTAGGGACCTTCCCATAACTTCCCTGTCCTCAGTGAGGTGAACTCTGTGCACAGAGCCTGCTTCTAGGCAAAATTGTCATGACCAAGGAGTTAATGAAATGCAGTTTATGAGCATGAAGGAAAAGGCTTCTCATGGCCACAGCACCAAAGGACACATCACCAAGGACAGAGAAGCAAGGAAGGTCCTGACCGTGAGAGGAAGCTCCTTTTACCTAGAGTCTGCACCTCTTTGGAGGGGGCAGATCTCTCCAGAACAATTGCAAGGTTCCTCAGAGGGACACATGACAGACATTCTTCACAGAGAAAGTCCTGTGTGTGGTTCCCTGCCTCCTGGATTTGCATGCAAAAGTACATTCTAGAATACATCAGAACTTCCTAGGAATTTAGGAATGCCTATATGGATCTTCCTATTAGTCTGGTCCCCTGTCTCCTCCAAGACACTTTCAGGGCTCGGAACCTCCTCTAACTGGACCAGAGTTCACAAGCCAAGCATAATTGGCATTTATGAATATCCCTGCTCAGGTGCACCTGATATACACGACCATATCTTTTTATTCATGACCCACAGCAGATGGGGAAGCAGTCGATCCCTACCTGCGAACAGATAGAAAGTATCTCCTAGCTAGCCCTCCTCTGGGACCTCATCAGTGACTGCAAAAGTGCAGCGGAGCTCTTAACAACTATGGCTCAATGGTTGACACACCCATCACGGGAAAATAACTAGCATTGATTGAGCACTTCCTTTTTTTAAGGTTTAATTATCACATATATGCTGTTCTGCATGCAGGAATGCCTACACGCCAGAAGAGGGCACTAGATCTCATTATAAATGGTTTGAGTCACCATGTGGTAGCTGGAAGTGAACTCAGGATCTCTGGAAGAGCAGGCAACAATCTTAACCCTTGAGGCATATCTCCAGCCACAATTGCACTTCCCATATGAAAATATTTCTATTCTTTTCAATCCCATAAGACAGGCATTTATTTTCCCTATAATGAGCAAGAAAACAAAGAAACACTCAAAAGATGTATATATCCTCAGCCAATCAGACAAACCAAGGCTCAGATGACCCAGCCTGGCATGAAAGCCAGCCTCCTGCCTGGAGTCCAACCCTATCAGCCTGAAGGTATCTGTCCTAGATTTCCCCCATAATGGATGAACATCCTGGAAGGCTGGAATTTCCATTCTAAAATAGGATACAATTGGCCATCCCTTGAAGGAACATGGAGTCAGACATGGAGGCTCTGAACATGTTTCACATGAGAACAAGCCATAGATGCCTGTCTGGCTTTAGGAAGGAGCAGAACGGGGGGAGGGGGGACAAGAGGAATGAAAAAGGAATTTCTTTCCTTACATATCGTGAGGGTACATATAAAGTTTTCCCATCTCCAGAACAACCTAGCTTTAGTTTCCAAGCCAGGACACAGATCAGGGCTTGGAGGAGTAGACAGGGTTGGTTGGGGACAGAATTTGTCACTAGAGATTAGAAGGACAACCTAAGTTTTTCTTCTTATTGTGAGCCCAAGAAATCTAAAGCTAGATGAATGTTTTATGTACATTCCCATAGGTCTAGTGAGTTCAACTTCTGAATGTTCACTTCTCTGAGAATATTTCAGGGTCACACGCCCCCAAGGATGGAATTGGAGTCTTTGATCAGACTGTACCTCCGCCATCCAGAAGCCATTTGGAGTATTAAGAATAGATCTCTCATTTTCCTCTTCTGTCTGCTTTGGAGGTCTCACTCTTTTCCAATTAGCTGGGACGTGTTTTAATAGTCCATGTCCTAGCTGGCCACTTTGAACTTGAATGGACTACACCATAGAAGCATCTGAAACTCGGTAACTTCATGCTCTGAAGCCCAGCCCCCACCATGTGCCCCCCCCCAAGGCTGGTGGACTAGAGAAAGATGCTAGCATTTCAGTGGTTCCCATGGCAGCATTGGAGAAGATGCTAGCCACGGCAGCTGTGGCAGAGTTCAAGGGACCTGAGAGAAGAAACATTTTGTGAGTTATGGTTCCTATGGCAACTGTAGAGTGCCTCTGAGCAGTCACAAACCTGTAGCCAAGGCTCGGTCAGCCTTAAAAATCTAGAATGCCTGTGGCTGGAACCTGGAGGGGAGTACCTTTCTAGGGTGGTATTTTTAGTACTAGTGTGTTCTAAATAGCTGAGCTTCCATTTCCTACAAGAAGTCATCTTCGAAATGGCTGCAGGAGATCCCGGGAAAAAGACAATTACTCTGACAGGACCCCCAGATGAGATCTGTACATCCAGCTATGACTGTAGGGATAGTATCTGTGGTTGTTTGAATGATAATTGTCTCTCAGAAGCTCAGGGATCTGACTACTTGATCTCCAGCCAGTGACGCTGTTTCGGGAGGTGGTACAGCCTTGCTGGAGGAAACACATCACTGGGGATGGGTGCTGAGAGTTTATAGCCTCTCCCCTTTTCCTCCTCCACACTCTCTGCTTCCTGTGCAGATGAAACGTCATCAGCCAGCCCCCACTCATGCTATCATGGCATCCCTTTCCCACCATGAAGACTCGGGAATCTTTCTTTATTCAGTTACTTTTGATCGTGGTGTTTTATCACAGCAGCAGAAAGTAACTAATACAGTCTCCATCTCAGCCAGCACATGAGGAATCTGAGGCTTAGTAGGTACCCAAATCCACCATCATACTTCCTTACTGGGAATGTACAGCCTGCCTCCTTCGTGACTAGGAGTGGTTCTGTGGCTAGCCACTTGGATATTATTTTCTCTAGTAAAGAGCTGTCTACTAGCTTTCTGGTGAGAGGAAACCATGAAGGCCACTTCCAGGCCTTATCTCAGTCATCTCACACGCCACCACATTCTCATCTTTTATGTCTGAAATGGCAATAGCCCCTAGAAATAACCTGGGGAAAATGGTGGAGGCCCTGCTGGTCTGAATCCCTATGTGTTCATGATGGGAAGGGCTGTCTCATACATCTTTTTCCCAGCCCTCCTGGGTTAGTACCTGAGGACAGTCCTGTCCAGCTTTCAGCTCCCCTAGACCATATTTCAGAGATTGGGGCTGGTTTCCAGGCAACTGGTAACTTCTAAGGTATACAGTAAAGTTGCACAGATCCAGAGATGCTGGTATTGGAGATGCTCCATTCATCATGAGCTGCTGCTTCTAGTCCAGAGACACACCCAAGAGTTGGCTTCAATGTAGAATATGAATCACATTCTCATGGTTGTTATAGATATAACATAGTATATAAATACTTGTCTGTAGATGAGAAATGATTGGATGGATGGATGGATCTATTTGATAAATAGATTAATAGATATGTAGATGGATGGTAGGATGAATGGATTGATAGATGGATTGGAGGACGGATGGACAGATGGATGGATAGATTTGTGAACAGATTTAGTTGAAGGAAAACTTAGTTGGCAAATAAGTGAGTAAATAGATAGACAGAAAATCATTTTTACTACAGAACAAGGGAAGGACCAGTGTTATAGAGTCGTAAGAGTCTAGCCAAGAAGCTGATGGAGTAGATAAAGGCTATAAGGCAGCTCACCTCAGTGACAATGTCCTATTTTTAGATGCTGGAAGACCAGTCACATAGAGTAACTAGGCAGAAAAGGGCAGAAGACAGAAGACCTGGGGCTTATGTGGCCCTTGATGCTAGAAATGCTTCTCATTCATCTCGACCAAAACTGGGACAGACACTTGAATTAATAAAAATACAGAGAATTTGAATTTCAAATATATGAGTATCTACCAGTATGATACTAGGGACACTGTTTTTTCTTTTGATTTTTTGAGATAGGGTTTCTCTATGTAGCCCTGGCTGTCCTGGAACTCACTCTGTTGACCAGGCTGGCCTCAAGCTCATATATCTGCCTGCCTCTGCCTCCCAAGTGCTAGTATGAAAAGTGTGTGCCACCTCCCATGGCCAGGAACCCCTTTTTAAATACAATCATCTTATTACAATAAATTCACAAATAACATCATGTAGCTATATCAAGGCATAAACGGTGGCATATGTTGGCCAAGGGCCACTGTTGTTAAGACTCATATCCTGTTATCCAATGTGGTCTGCCTCTTACCCACCAGGAGGGAAGGAAGCTGTAAAAACTTCATTTGGCCTCTTCCCTGAATTATATAGTCTTCTGAGTACAGAGCATTGTGAGTCCAGAAATGGCAATGACCATTAGACCCACAAAACCCAACCTTTGGCTTTCAGTCCACTGGGTTCAAAAACAGACTTCTATCCAAGCTGGGGACTATTGTTTTACTGATTTCATTCATAATGTGATTTATAAAATGGAGCCCAGAAGGCCTTTCTGTTTCCACCTTTGACGAAAGTACATGCGTTCACAAGTCATGGGGAGTCCCTGTCACAGTGGAGAGCCTGACAGTAAGTAGCTGTTGGCACAGAGCTAGTTTAATTTGGTGTTTTGAATGAGCATGGCCCCATATATACACTCATATATCTGCATGCTTAGTCCCCACTTGGTGAACTGTTTGGGAAGGATTAGGAGGCGTGGCCTGGTGGGAGGAGACATGTCACTCAGGGATGACTTTGAGGTTTCAAAATCCCACACCAGGTCCAATCTCTCTCTCTCTCTCTCTCTCTCTCTCTCTCTCTCTCTCTCTCTCTCCCTCTCTCTCTCTCTCACACACACACACACACACACACACACGCACACACCTACCTGTGGATCACGTTATAAAGCTCTCAGCTACTGTCCCAGCAACATGTTTGCCTTTTTGCCATCATGCTCCCTGCCAGGATGATGGACCAACCCTCTGAAGCCATAAGCCAGACACCAGTCAAAAGCTTTCTTTTGTGAGAGTCACCTTGGTCATAGTGTCTCTTCAGCGACTACACCGAGTTGTTTTTTTCTTTGTTGTTTTTTCCATCCCTGCTTTGCTTTACTTTGTTTTGAGACAAACTCTCACAGCTCAGGCTGGCCTTGAACCCAGCTCCTTTTGCTTCTGTCTCTCTAGTGCCGGGGTTACAGGCATGTGCCAGGCATCTGGTCTCACAGATGTGTCTGCCTTCAAGCTATCTTGGTTTGTTTTCTTGATAGTTCCAGGAGCCATGGGGGAAAAAAATTAAAGGAATCTTGTCTCACCCTTTCCTCATATACGAATCGTTTTGCAAGTTAGCATTAGATTCTCCACAGAGCAAATGCTAACACCAGAGCTAAGCTGATCGATACCTTCCTGGGTAGAAGACAGTCTTGTCTGTTACCCAGCCCCAGCCTGGCTAGGATGTGCTACCTCCCATGCCTACAGACTGACAACTGAATCCAAATGCCACTCATGACAGAGCCTCTGTCTGTCACCTGCTTCTCACATGGACCACTTGCTCTAAACCTGGCTGTAGTCCTTAATTTTATGTCTGCATCTCTAAGGTACACATTTCATAGCCCAGCTTCTCAAAATGGGGTCACAACTTCATGGTGACTATCTAAATATGGATGCTGTAAACATGTCAATAGTAAATGATTTCTGAACAACAATTAATTCAAAATCAAATGTAATGAGTCACAGGTGTTTCGAGCAGCCCATGCCTCTGGGGCATCTCAAAACTTCAAATCATCCTCTGTCCTGAGCACATAGCATGGACACTGTGCAACATGCATGCCATCATGCCCATCACACAGCATATCACCAGGCCTGCCAAAACACCTCAGTGCAGATTCAAGACTATTATCGTTTATTATGAATTTTGATATTTTGTGTCACATATGAGACTTTCTGGCTTTATAGACACATAATGGTTTAACTGCAGAAAACAAAGACTTCAGATAATTTTTTTCTTTCCTACCTCGGCATGCAAATATGAAGTTGGTATATCCTGGGATTGTTAGAATGTTTGGTTTTAAAAATTGCTTTGGAGTTGCTGCCCTGAGTTTCATAGATTCTGTAAATGAATATCAGCTTGAGGTTAGGACAGAATTCCCAGTCATGTCTGAAACGGTCCTAAACACACGTCTGCCATTTTGAACTACATGTTTGTGTAAGATGACATTCTTAATTTTGCTAATTATAAAATCAAAATGTTGTAGATGCTCCATGCCCCATCGTAACCAAAATCCAGCCCAGATTTAATTCTTAATGTCAAAATAAAACAAACACACCCATCTCACCACTATAAAAATTTACTGTCTTTACCAAACTATAAAATTATATCTCTAACAAAAAATTCTTTCAAAATAAATTTCAGTGTGAGGTATCCATAAATGTTTGGTTTGTATGCCTATTTGTACACCTATGTGCTAGGGTCACATAAAAATTTCTTGATAAAAAAGAGGTTGTGAATGGCAAAGTTTAGTAGCCTTGTAAATGTACTTGGGGTTAATAAAGGGGTTGGGGGGACTGTCTGATTTGATGGCACACTCCAGTCCTGAGGAAGAGGGGTGAAGAGAAAGGAAGTGAGAGGCGGAAAAACCCAAGACCCTAGGGAGACCCTGCTGCAAAAGGGAAGCGGGCCGTAAGAACAGAGAGCCATTTGTGTTCTAGGGGCCTACTGTCATCTAGATGAGATGTGCTCTGCAGGTGCATGGGTGAATACGGTGGTCCGAGCAGGTTGAAGATTCAGCAAAAGTATGTAAATGAATCATCACGTGACTGTGCCAGGCTCTGAGAACTGCCCCCCCCCCCCCAGGGTATGCTGGGAGCTTGCTAGCTCTAGAGAAGGCTTTGCCTGGATGATCAGTTTTGAGATGAAACTCGTGCCAGGAACAGACCCTAATGTGAATCAGGAGCCAACATGGAGCTAAGATATCTTACCATCATTTTACATTCATTAGCTCCAACCCTGGCTTCCCCAGAAGTGAGCAGATAAAACAGGTTTTGTATTAAAAATGTCAAGACTTTGGAGAACCAACTTCACAGGAATTTCTCCTTGTGTTCTCAGTTCTGTGGGCTGGACAATCCTTAAGCCTCTGTATAGCGTAACCACACCATCACATGACCCCCAGTACAGCCTCAGTGCTCAAAGGCACTCTATCCCTTAAAGGCCACGAGTGAAGTACAGCCAGCAGCCTGTTCTAACCTAATTTCTAAAGTATGTGCTGGGCAGGACTTCAAGTGAATTCCTGGGTATGTGTGGGTGCAATATGTTGCAACTTGTTGCAGTAGGAGAAGTATACATATATACCTTTTCTATAGAAATCTCTGGCAACGCTTAAGATATGGAAATGGTTTGAAGATAAAGGAAACCATACACTTTCTTTTTATGTGCTATTTCTAAAAATACAGTTAAAATTCAGGCTGTTATCAGTACAGGAGAGAGGGTTCTTCAGTTAAGAGCACTTTCTGTTCTTCCAAAGGACCTAGATTCAGTTCCCAGCAACATATCACATGGTTCACAACCAGCCATAACTCCAGCTCCAGGAGATACAACACTCCCTGTGCATATAGACAAGCAGGTGTGTGCACACACACACAGTACAGTAAGAATTCAGGACACCCCAGAGACAGAAGACAAAGTATTTTAAGAAAATGAACATTTCAATTGCCCCTCTGTCAACACCATGCCAAAGCTACCATTTCACTCTGGCACACACCAAATGGAGCTAGATTGCTTTTTCAGTTAGTAAAAAAACCATAGAGTTGTAAATTACTGCCAAGTCCTGGAAGCTGATAGGGAAAGTCCTTAAAATCTTGTTTATTTAACAGACATGAAGCGACCACACTTTTCTTTGTCAGAGCAAGGAGTCATCCTGTCCTCTTTTGACTCAGTTGTAAACTGGAAAAAATCATTTAAAAAATGAGTGAAAATATACACAATTTATTTCTTAGAAATGTGATTTTTCTTTTTCAGTTTTTTTCTACCTGTTATGAATGCTTTGCCTGCAGTCTGTGCACCACATGCATGCAGTGCCTGCAGAGGCCAGAAGAGGGCGTTAGATACCCAGGAACTGGAGTTACACTTAATTTTGTTGTGTACTGTTTCTCTTCCTCACTTCCTTCATCTATTTCTTCTTTCTTTAATAAAAAAGTTTGTTTTTAAAATCAAGTTACAAACAGTTGTGAGCAAACTCAAGTTTTCTACAAGAACAAGTGCTCTTAACTGCTGAGCCATCTCTTCAGTGCCCAAATGTGATTTTCCTACCGGACACGTCCTTCATTAATTAGGCCAATGCTGATGTGTTCATTAACAGGCCCAGGTCAATGTCTGTCTGCAGAAGAACACATCCTGCTTTGGGCCCCAGTAAGGATGATGAATTATAGCAGGCAGCTGTCATACAAAGCTAACATTCTGAGAATGCCAGCTTAGACTTGCAGAGCCCTTAAGAATCTAATAGGAGTTAAAGACACTGACCATGAGTCTCCCCAATCCTGAGTGTCCGCATGCCTCCCTGACGCTGGCTGAAGCAGCCAGCATGAATGGCATAGATATTCAAATGCACATATATATATATGTAGTTGGGGAAATATTAAAGGTCGGCAGCATCAGGAAGGCTGAGAAACTTTAAGCTAACATGTAATAAGTTACTATCACTAGCACAGCCAAGGGAATCCAGCCTCTCCCTTCTCTACTATAAAGCATGGAGAATCCCTCAACTATGAGGCAACTGTCTATCCATAGTAAGTCATTGTTTTTTATTTCCAACTATTTTCATCAATTTCTGTCCCCCAAAATATTTAAAAGAGAAATAATTATTTCCTTCTAGTGACCCACCTGATTTTTGGGCTGCCTAACTATTGTGTAACAGTTTCCTCTGAGATCAAGCGGGGAACTCCTTAAGCAAGAATGTAAGGAGCTCAAAATAGCTCCAGGAAGTCCCTGAAACAGACCCGATTCATTAGGCCCTCCCTGTCTGAGTAAGTAATTAATGTTGAGTGTACCTGTCAGTGGAACAGAGCTACAAAGTAGATACTCAGACAAGCAAAGGCTCTGTGAAGATTGCACAGCAGAAACCAGCCAAGCAGCCTGCAAGGGGTTTAGACCAACTGAGACACCTGGAAAGGACACTCTCCACAGTGTAGAGCTGCCTGTAGGCTGTGTGTGCAGTGTGCTCCAGGTTCCCAATTCTGTGAGCTGTCTCCCATGCTGGGGTGGGATTTGGTGATGCCATTTCTGATCCTGTAAGTAACTCATTGGTTCACCAAGCTGGTCCATATTTGGTCCATATTTGGGTTTGTTATGGGCTCCCCAAGTGGGATAAGTGAAAATGTGTGTAGCATCTCCCCAGGAAAAGTCTTGTAACTAGATTTTTTTCCACGCCAGTGAAAGTGCCCTCACTTGCAGGGGTGCAATCTATCTTTATTTCTATGCTGCATCTGGACACCATGTGGTACCTGCTAGCACATTATCTAAGGGCTTAGCATGGAAACAGGCAGCCACACTTCACTTGGGATTTGCACATATTGGTGTGTCAAGGCAAAATTTTAATTTGGGAAAGCAATTCTGCAGAAATGAAGAGGAAAACCCCTCTCTAAAAATTACAATAAGTATGTCCTCCCACCCTGCCTAAGACAGTTTGCAATAGAATGCATTGCTTCTTAGTGATTTCATTCATACCACAAATCTACGAACTGTCTTCCTCCCCATTCAGATAACCCCAGCC
Organism: Sigmodon hispidus; assembly: GCA_004025045.1. Classification (NCBI taxonomy): domain Eukaryota; kingdom Metazoa; phylum Chordata; class Mammalia; order Rodentia; family Cricetidae; genus Sigmodon; species Sigmodon hispidus. The sequence continues at coordinate 1,471 of PVIH01003964.1, read as the reverse complement.
TCTCAAGTGTCTTTAGGAAATATTTTAATAATATGTCACCTCTGATCAGAAATACTTAATGAAGTGTCCAGATAAGCATATGGTGACAAGCTGCAAAGATTACTTTTCCCGGTCTAGACAGAAGGACACTCATGCTGTTGGCAGTAAGTCTGATAAGTACAAAGTACTTCACTGTCTATAACACCTGAGGATCAGTGGCTAGAAAGAGGCACAACCTTGACTTCAGCCCCAAGACCTGCCCAAAGATCAACATTCTCCAGTAGAGGAGCTGGAGAGATGGCTCAGTGGTTAGAGCACTGGCTGCTACTGCAGAGACCCAGGCTTGGTTCCCAGCACCCACAGGCAGCTCATACCATCTGTAATTCCAGTTCTAGGAGATCTCAGGCCTCTCTAGACTCTGAGGGCACTTCATAAATACAGTCCACACACCAATACGTGTAGATAAGCACTCAAAATAAAATACAGTTAAAAAATTTAAAGAATACCAAGAAAATCATGAAATAAATTCTAACAATCTACTTTATTTAAACAATATATTCACAAACTACTATTTTGTATCAATAGATGATGATACAAAAAGGTTATGTGACATTACACATTTTCTCCATGCTGTTTTCTAAATCCAGTGTGCATTTTTTTCACTTCCACATCTCTGCTCAGAGAAACTAAGGGGACCGTTGTCGTGTTTTGGCACATCACTGAGGCAACAGTGAGGGCCAAGGATCCTGCAGGCCTCCACACCGAGAAAACCCAAGACCCCTCACAGGAAGGAGATTTGCCAGGGCTCTGTCCCCAGCTACCAAATCCTGTCCCTGGAGTGGTACTGAAATTTGCATTTTTTAAACAACTTAATATAGCCGATGTTGTGCTTGCTATATCAGAAGCCATCTGTCATTGTTCGGATGTGACGTGTCCCATAGGCTCGTGTGTCTGAACACTTGATCCCCAGCTGGCGAAGGTGATTTTGAAGATTGTAGGAAATGCAGGATGAACCAAACCAAGTGGAGGTAGGGAAGGAAAGGGAAGAGAGCTTTTTTATGGGGGGTTGCAGGCTCTCTCTCTCTCTCTCTCTCTCTTCTCCATTCCTCCCTTCCCTCTCTACTCTCTCCCTCTCTTTTTCTCTTCCCTCCAGATTGTGAAAGCCATGGATATGGCCAGCTTGCTCACATCACTGAAATCATGCTGCTCCTACCACAGTAGACTCTCTCCTTTCTTTTTTTTTTTTTTTTTTTTTTTTTTTTTTTTTTTTTTTTTTTTTTTTTTTTTTTAAATTTTTTATTTTATTTGAATTGGTGTTTTCCCCACATGTATAACTGTGTAAGGGTGTCAGATCTTGGAATTACAGACAGTTGTTAGCTGCCATGTGGATGCTGGGAGTTGAACTCAGGTCCTCCAGAAGAACAGTCAGTGCTTTCTACCACTGAGCCATCTCTCCAGCCCCGACTCTCTCCTTTCTTAAAATATGATCAAA